>JAJOOR010005895.1:0-42514 GCA_036250505.1 Solanum acaule | reverse complement strand
ATCTGGTCTTCCCCCCCCCCCCCCCACTTTGAACCCCATCTCCCTTCTATTTATGTTGCTGCTAACTTACTGTTAGAGGGGGGGAACATTTTTTTTGGAGAGATTCTTTAGTTGATAAATTTGGTGTTAGAAAAAATATTGGAGATTTTAGTTGTTGAAATTAAAAGAAAGAAAAAGAAAATATAAATATAAGAAAACATACATAAAATCAATAGCTATATTCAGGCAAGAATCAACGAGGGATTTGCTTTTTGTGCTCGCCGCTTGCAAAGATCGTCGGAATCTCGTCGTGGTGTCGAAGTTGTTGTTCCTCTGTTCGTAGCCTCAGTTCGCTGCTTCAAACAAGGTAAACAACTCATAATCCCCTGTTTGTTTGAGAATGCATCGTGTTGGATTAATGAGTAGTTCTTTGTGGATTAAGTGATAAGCTTGCGTGATGTGTTTGAAGCTGTACTATTCTCTTTGTCTCATCTCTCCAAAATGTTAGTATGTGTTCGTCGTGATTTGATGCTCGTTTAAGTTAACATCGTCGGCTTTGTTTTCTTCGAATTCACCTTTGTTATAATAGCCTTAAGTTTGTATGGCCTGTTTGATTAACCTTATGAATGTTGCTCTGTTCGAATTTGTCAAATAACATTCATTACTTGTCTCATGTTTTGAAAGCGTCCAAGGTTTTGTCTCACTGTTCTTGAGCTAATTGTCGAGTTTAAATCACTATGTTACTCAAATCAGTAAAGTTTGATTTGAGCATGTTTTTTTTTGGTGACATAAATGATCCTTCCATTTATTATTATTTATTTATTTGGTTTTGTCTATTGTCATTAGATGCTGTCCACATCCAGTTAGTTTAAGAGTATTATGCTTAGGAAATGTGTGCATAGTTCCGTTTGTTTAGGGGTAAAAAATATGAATGATCTTTTGCATCCAAATGAGCTTCTTATAGGATGGGACTGCTTGACATCCCTGTTGCTATTGATTTTTCTTTGATTAAGTTGAAGTTGTGGCTTTGTTTTCGGTATGAGTTTGAAGTCTAGATTAGGGGTCGTCCCTGTTTTAGTATTAACTTCATGGGATCATAAGATGATTTTGCTTTGCTTTGTGTTGTGTCGCTTGAAAGTTTCATTTACTTAATCGTTTTTTTTTATTTTGTTGTGAAATCTACCCAAGTTCATCACAAACTCCTTTCCTTGCATCTTCTCTTGGGGCCAAAGGTCCAATGCTTCCTTTTACCGGGTCTGCGAAGCTGGGGTACAGGTCAAAAGCAGCAAAATATGGGCTGAAAAATTAAATTACAGATTCCGAAAGGCTATAACAGGCTGATATACCCGTTGTATACACTGGTATACAATCGGAAAATATAGAATACAGGTCCAAAATGTGAAAACACAGGTGAACAGTGCAGAAATACGAAGTTCAAATGAAATTACAGGTCCGCGAGTTCGAGAATTAGCGATATACATGGTGTATACCCCAATGAATTATTACTTCATTTTTTGCAGATTTGGAAAGCCCAAATTCAATATATCCCTCTCAATTTATTTGTTTATCTATTTGTTGATTGACTAACGTTTTATTTATTTTTATGCTTGAATTTAAGTAATTCCTAAAGATAGCCATTTAGCTTTTATATTAGAAAAAAACACATAAATATTTATTTTATACATATTCTTATTACCTAGCTTTTATTTTTTATTTTGGTATTGTCAACACTTAGGTTTTCCCCCTTTAGGAAAATTTCCCATTTAGTTCCATCTCCCTTAAGATAATTGTAAAACAATAATAATAATGAAAAAATAATAATAAAAATATAAAATAAAATGACAATAATAATAATAATGGTAATAATAATAGTAATAAATAAGTAAGTTTAAAATAAATGAGTTTTTTTTTTTTTTAGTTTAAATTTAAAAAAAAAAAAATGAAAAAAATGGAATTAGTCAAAGTTATTATGAGTTCTTTTACTTGGTTAAAATTTTAAAAATTAGTCAAAGTCATTTTAGTCAAATCGCCGGTCAACCGCAAGTTAGCGGACATTCCGAGGGCCTAACACCTTCTCGGAATGTACATTGAGCTTCGAACCCTTTTATTTTCAATTGATTTTATCTGTTTAAATCTTTTGAAAACCTTAGGTTTTTTTTTCTTGATTTTGACTAAAAATTAAGTGGCGACTTTTTTCTTTTGGAAATTTGATTTCTCTTAAACCATAAGTTTAATCGATTTTTCAAAAACTTAGTCATTTTTCTTTTATTTTATATTTTTCGGGTAAAACAGAAATGACGACTCTGCTGGGAAGTTAATTAAGTTTTAACCATAAGATTTGACTATTTGATTAATTGTGATTAACTGTTGAATTGCTTATTTGTGCTTAACGTGTTTAATTTTTTTTATATATAACTGTCATTGCATTTCATGACATATTCTCTTGTATGTATAGTATATTAAAGGACGGTTTTGCGGAACCGCAACCAGACTTTTTTATACTCAACCCTTTTTCGAAATGATCGATAATTTATTGGTTTGTCATGCGTCCAATGGTTGTTGTGAATTCCAGCCTAAGTTGTCCACTTGGATTTCCGATCTCTCAAAAGCCACTCTTAGTCAACTAGCGTAGAGCGAAATCAAATCCCGACTTTTATTGCATTTTGAACTAAGTTGACCCAACACCCAAGGCGTGTTGGGCTCATTAGAAGCCCACATTGTGTCTATTTGGCCCATTTTGCCAATAAAAAGACAATCATGCTTATGTGTTAATTGAATGATGCATATGTATTTTAAAACTAATCAATTATCTATGGGGGTGGGGATAACTTACCTTTGTCTATTTTTCTTGTAGGATAAATCCAGCACATGAGCCTCTGAGAACCCGAATGGTGACTATACCCGATTCTTACCTCTAAGTTTGGTGGAAATTCATGAACAATGGAGATAAGAGAAAGGTTCAAAGACACATAGGCAATCTCCCGTCACTGATGGAAATGGTAGCTTGGCCCGGTCTAATTGGAACAATGGTAAAAATTTTGGACAGTGACAATATGGTATTTCGATTCGAGGATGTGGAAATGACGCTGACTATTGAAGAAGTCCTTTCCAATTATGAGAGTGTCGACATGTGCAACAAGAGGAAATGTCAACCCGATACAGATCTTCTTTTCCCCAAAACATGGGATTTTGCCGAAATCAAAGAAAAATTGTCACTCGTCAAAGCTGAATGGATGGACAAGCTTCCCGGACCAAACATTCCGCTTAGAAAGCTTTATTATCGATTTGGACGGGCAAGAGCTTACGAGAAATTTGAAGAAAAGTTTGTCTCAAAAGAAAAATGGAAAGAGACACGTCCTCTTGCCTTTGCAATATGCCTGCTTGGGACGATGGTGTTTCCCCAAGGACCAAACTACACTATCCATCCAAGTGTAGTAATGGTAACTCATGCTATCTTTTATGGAGTGGGATACGGGTCGGCAACCAAGTACTATACTTTAGCGCCCATGATTTTGGCTGACATCTATAAGGCTTTGGACAAGTGTAAAACCGGAGAACGTTTCTTTCAGGGATGCAACATGATACTTCAGGTGGATGATGAGGCACTTGATCAAAGCACATAATCCAGAAGAACCAGACCCGTTGAGACGATCAGACGAACTTGCAGGTCACGATTGGTGGATGTACCATAATCATTGCAACAAAACTGGAGGTTTAAAATTCTGGTATCCAAGACTTCAAGGGCTAAGAGAAGAAAATGTGCAGTGGTCGATATAAAGTCTGGTGGTGACAAAGCAAATGATGATTCAAGCGGGAAAGACCCCTTACTTGATATTTGTCGGGTTAAGAGGGACTAGACCATATGCTCCCGGTCGAGTCCTTAGACAACTGGAGGGAAACAGGAGATTCCCCAAATTGCGGACATGAAGAAATTTGCAACCGATCATGAAAATGGACGAGTCTCTTATGCTAAAGACATACGTAGAGCATGGAAGACTCGAAAGATATTGGGTGAACCGGTACCAAACAAGTTCCGCCTTGAATGTTCTAAGGATTACAAGGAATGGTTAAAGAAGAGCCTCGCCGGAACAATCGAGCCTGGTCCAAATGTTCCCCATGTTATTGAAAACGTTGGGGCCAAACATCAAATTCGACTTTATCTACTCTAAGAGAAGTTTGACAAGAATGAGCTCGATCATCAACGCCAACATTCAGAAGACGACGAAGTCATAGCTCAGTTGAAGAAAGAGCTACGAAGAGCCAGGCAATGCATGTCAGAACTAGATGATAATATGGAACAACAGATTCAGTCGATCGAGAGGTTCAGACATCAAGAAAGGGCTCGGTTGGCTAGAGATCACCTATGGGAGAACATATATGCTATGTGGGAAGAGGTCAGCATCGCCAAGAGGACCAGACTTGGTGAATGATCAGGATGAGCCTGAAGTTTGTTATCATCCCCTGCGTGGGATTGCTTTATTTGTACTTTGTTTTGTAATTTACTTTCCGAACTCATCTCCCTAATTTTGTGTTTGTCAAACGTTTTGAATGCTATTAATGAAGTATTTTGGGGGATAATGAATTGGCTTAAAAGACATATACGTCCTTCAATTCGCTAGCCCTACCCTTGGCACAAATGGGTCACATACATGTTTAGGATGCGATATTTATTTGTTTTCTTGTGTGCCTTAACTGTTTATGTGATGCGTTGCTTTGAATGAGGACATTTTTAGCCCATTCCTTGGCAAAATTTTCTGAAAAAATCTCTACAATGCCGAATACAAGTCACCACCAAAATGTCCGACCAAAATTCCATGAGTCTTAAGTTTCTCAGCCAGAAAATAAAATCTTACTACCAAATCCTATAACATTACTCAACCATTTCAGGAAAGGTAAAATTGCTGCTAGGATGGAAAAAGGCAAGAATGTCGAGATGGAGATAACCGAGGAGAATCTAAGGATAAAACTGCGTCGATTCAAACAAGAAATTCGAGAGATGGGAGAAAGAAGAATAAAAGTAGAACTAGCCACTGTAGCTGCGCAGGCCAAATGTGCATCACTAGATGCAGAGTTGGCGGCTAAGATGGCAAGATATGCTATCATGAACGAGGAGATGGTTGCTATGCGGAAGGAACATGACGTCTTCAAGAATGATATAACTATGATTCTTCAGAAGATACGCGGGAAATGCTCTTTCTTCAATCAAGAAGCTAATAGTGGTCCCGTAGACACTCACCCTGGAGCTACTGAAGAAGATGCCGATGATGAAATCATCTATATGCCTCCCTTTCTGGGACGTGTGAAAGGAGGAGACAAAAAGATCACTCTCCCGGCTTATGAGCGGACACATAGCGTGGGAGCAAGAGTCGTGTCGTGTGTTCTCATTTACGAGCACCTTAAGGTGTCAGGTATGCTGAAGCCTCTCAAAGGAACCACTTTTGGGTTTGGGCATTAAAGCTCTCAAAAGACATGTGCCTACCACCTGAACCAAAGAAGACACACTATAGAGGAATGTGTGGAGCTTAAGGCAGCAATCCGCAACCTGATCAACATTAGGGAGATCCCGTATATGTGGGGTGAGAACACCGTCCTTACCTGTGACCAACCGGAGCCCAGTATGCCGGTCACTAAGCACACTTTGTTCTATTGTCACTACTTCACGCCTTTCAAGAAAACATTATTGGGTATCTATAGTCAGTTGGTTCGAAAATGGGTATTGGCCTCTATCAGAAAGGATGGCGAAGCGATAGATCCCGTTGGAAGTGAAATCTGGAAACCCTGCCCTTATCATGACACCATAGATCACAAAATTGGAAGGTGCATCGGGTTTCGCTATGACGTGGAATCCCTCATCAACATGGGAAAGATTCAAGTTGAGTTTGCCCCCCGTGATTAATGCAGTAGTCAGAAGAAGAAGCTTGATGAAAGCACCATCTATCTTTAGGAACTTTATTGTATGTCTTTACTTTCCTTGTAATCTTCAAGAAATGAATGAATGGAAATGAAAATTTTCTTTCGTATTCGAACTACGTAGGGCCTGAATTCTCCTTTGAAGATACGTAGGCAACCTTTCAAGGCCCGGCCCCTATCTTTTTAAAATTTTCTTTTCCCCCTTTCTTCCTACAAGGAAACATTGAATTCACATCAACAGATGCCGAGAGATACAACAAGAACACCTTAGCTCAACGCAATTTTACCTTTCTGAGTCACCAACCTCAACATAAAAACGAGCAAACTCCTGCTTGTTCAAAAGTCAGTCCCCATTATTCGTGGGTTGTCTTCTTAGATAAAGCAACTTTTATGTGTTTATCTGCTTGCTATGTGATAACTTGCATTATTCATCCAAAACTAATACTGACAGATTTGCCTTTGAGTTGTTTTTCTTCTACAGGTAGTTAGAACTGATCTGTGTTGATAAGCTGGCTAAACACCCCTATTTTACAAGATCAAAAGGCCCTACAGATTCCTTCCCCAGTCAAAGTTCTCAGAAGGGAAAAGAAACAATGAGTGATAAAAATGAAGAACCCGGCCTTACTGATGTCGTGGTGGCTCAGCCCGCCCTTGCTGATCAGAATGAACTGATCCTGCAGTTGATGCTACAAATTGCTGAGATGAGGGTTGAGATGCAGAGAAAACAAGATTTGCCTCCTCCGATTTTTGTTGTCAACGCTTAACCAGACGGAAGACCTCCAGCTCAAATTCCCCCTCCTAACGTTGAACAAGCTCAAAACCCACTTTCAAGTCCTACTTGTAATCCCTCCATCATTGACCTTACCACCCAAAACCCCCACTACGCCTCAGCCTCTTATCAAACACCACCCCTTCTTAAAATACCAACCTCCAAGCACCACTCCCTCCCCCCAATGCAAACCACCAAACTAGCCTACCCCCTCACAGCCAAAACGGCAATAACCCACGCACTTCCCTCCTTCACCAAAACCAGTATACTAGCCCCAAGACTTTCCCCTAAAACTATCACGCCCCTTTAAATGGCCAGAGTCCCTCTATTGCTCCACCATTACTACAAAAAACCACTTTCCAAATACCGGTCCCCAACGAGAATGACGCCCATGGTTCGGAGCTAGACCACTATGAGGAGAGGGAGAAAGAGTGGAGGTCAAAGGAAGAGACCGCCAAGATAGATATGACGGAGGAAATTAGAAAAGCCATGAAGGAGTTGAACTGTATTCCTGAGGTCACCGGGTTGAGTTACGAAGACCTGTGCATTCATCCAAATTTGGACCTCCCGGAAGGGTTTAAGGTGCCAAAATTCGACATCTTCGGAGGAACGGGGAACCCCTTAGCACACCAGAGGGCCTACTGTGACCAACTCGAGGGAGTTGGGAGAGACAAAGCTTTGTTAATGCGACTTTTTAGCCGAAGTCTTAGAGAGGCTCTATAATGGTTTACGTCTCATGAAACGAGACAGTGGTTTAGCTGGAACGCTCTGGCTAAGGACTTTATCGAACTATTTGCCTACAATGTGGAGATCGTTCCTGATCGTTACTCCTTGGAGAAGATGAAGCAGAAGCCAATCGAAAGTTACAGAGAATTCGCATATAGATGGTGAAAGGAGGCAGCTAGAGTTAGACCTCCCATGTCATAAAATGAAATTGTTGAAGTGTTTGTGCGGGTGCAAGAGCCTGAATATTATGACAGAATCATGTTGCTCGTTGGACCAAAATTTGCCGAGATAGTCAAAGTAGGTGAGACTATCGAAGATGGATTAAGAACCGGAAAGATTGCCCGTGTTGCTGCCTTCCCCGGATACTCGGGTTTGTTGAAGAAGAAAAGAGAGAATGTGTCTTCTATCTCTTATGAGGGGAAGAAGACCCCAAGGAAATCCTCATCATACCAAGGTCGTTCTCGACCTTCACAGAGTTCGTACTAACAACGACAATCTAGCAACCATAATAAACCAGGTCATTCGAGTACACCAAATCAGTTTTTGTGACGAAAAACTGCCCTTTGAAGGCAGGATGTATAACAAAGCTTTGCACGTCACCATCAAATGTCGGGACAATGTTATAAATCATTTTTTGGTCGACGATGGGTCTGGTCTCAACATATGCCCGCTTTCGACTCTAAAGCAGCTGAAATTCGACTTGGAAAAGGTTCAACAAAACCAGGTCAATGTGAGAGCTTTCGATGGAGTGTAGAGAGACATGATAGGGGCAGTAAATTTGGATATTCAGATGGGGCCTGCAGAATTCAATGTGGAGTTTCAGGTGTTGGACATCATCAATACCAACTACAATTTGCTTCTACGAAGACCGTTTATCCACATGGCTGGGGCTATGCCTTCTACCCTTTACCAACTAATGAAATTTGTGTGGAAGGACCAGGAATTGGTCATCCATGGTGAGGGGAGTCATCCCAATGGGTATGAGCAGATTGTTCATGAGGTTTCCCGAGGTTGCAATTTTTACACGGTGGAGCTGGTAAATGCCACCGGTGATGACTTGGCTCCACAACCTCCTATGCCTGCCGCATACAAGATGATTGCTATTGTCATGCTCCAGAATGGTTTCGTACCAGGTTTCAGATTGGGGAAGCACTTTCAAGGAATTGTCGAGCCTATTCAGATCCCTACCAAAGGAGTAAAGTTTGGTTTGGGGTATGTCCCCACAGATGCTGACAAAGCAGAGATGAAGAAAAAGAGTGTTGATCAAGCATTGGCTAGGCCAATTCCTCACCTGTACTAGTAATTCCTGGTGCGGGAGAACACCAACGATGGTGGTCTCGGGGAAGGAATCTGGGGCCTTTTTGAGGAGATTGATGTGGTCATCGAGGAAGAGGCTGGGACATCAGGCATCCGTGATGCAGAACCTGATGAGCAATTGCAGAACTGGACCTCCACCCCACTCCTGATTTCCCGCTCATCTGGGTAGAAAAGACATGCGTTTTTTTTTGTTTTAAAATTGGTGGTAGTCCGGAAGAGGCCCGAGACCCACCCTTTATGCAAATGTTATTTGTTTGAAGCTTTTAAATTCCCTTGTGATGTTTAAAAAGGCAAAATGGCCCTCGCCCATGGCCAAAGTTTGTGCTTGTCTTTCAATTTAAATGAAAAGCCTCTTTTATCGAAATTTGTTTGTTTACTTATCTGTTTATATATTACTTTCCTAACTTTGTTTGTTTATGATTTCAGTAATATTAATTTAAAACCTGCCAATGTCATGAACCGAGTGAACGAAATGAGGCAGGTGATGATGAGTGCGAGGAATATGAAGAAGAAAATGAGGTACATGAATATGTTGTTGAGGAGTTTCGACAATTCGAGAATCAACACAAGCCAAATCTTGAAGAAACTGAAACTGTGAATCTCGGAGATGAGGAATGTGTCAAAGAAGCCAGAATCAGTGTCCATCTGACTAAAGCCCAAAGAAGAGACCTAGTTCGTTTGCTCAGGGAGTACATTGATGTATTTGCCTGGTCTTATAAAGACATGCCAGGGCTAAGTACGAATATGGTGTCCCACAAGTTGCCGATCGATCCAGATTTCAGTCCAGTAAAACAAAAGACTCGGAAGTTCAACCCTGCGTTGAGTTTGAAGATCAAATAGGAGATTACAAAACAGATCAAGTCTCAAGTAGTTGAAGTGACGCAATATCCGACTTGGTTAGCCAATATTGTTCCAGTTGCCAAGAAAGACGGAAAGATCAGAATTTGTGTCGACTACAGAGATCTCAACAAAGCATGCCCGAAAGATAATTTTCCATTGCCAAACATTCACATTCTCATCGATAACTGTTCTAAGCATGAGATGTAGTCGTTCGTGGATTGTTATGCGGGCTATCACCAGATCCTGATGGATGAAGAATATGCAGAAAAAACAGCTTTCATCACGCCCTGGGGCGTATATCATTATCGGGTGATGCCTTTTGGTCTCAAGAATGCCGGTGCTACTTATATGAGGGCCATGACAACCATCTTTCATGATATGATTTACAAGGAGATCGAGGTGTATGTGGATGATGTCATAATCAAGTCCCGCGAGAATTCGGACCACTTGACTCAGTTGAGAAAATTCTTTGATCGCTTACGCCAATACAATTTGAAGTTAAATCCCGCCAAGTGTGCTTTTGGAGTGCCAGCTGGCAAGTTGTTGGGATTTATAGTCAGCAAGAGGGGTATTGAGCTTGACCCTTCCAAGATCAAGGCGATCTAAGAATTACCTCATCCGAAGACCAAAAAGGAGGTGATGAGTTTTTTAGGAAGGTTCAGCCGGTTCATAGCTCAATCCACCAGGTGTGTGAGCCCATCTTTAAGTTATTGAATAAAGATGCCTCGACCAAGTGGACCGGAGAATGTTAAACTGTTTTTGATACCATCAAGAACTATTTGTCCAATCCACCGGTGTTGGTCCCTCCGCGAGAAGGGAGTCCGTTATTGCTATATTTGTCAGTCTCGGCTAACGCATTGGGATGCTTGCTTGGTCAACATAATGAGACTGGAAGAAGGAGCGAGCCATCTATTACTTGAGCAAAAAGTTCACTCTATATGAGGCTCGTTACACTCTTTTGGAGAGAACATGTTGTGCTTTGACTTGGATTGCTCAAAAGTTAAGACATTATTTGTCTTCTTATACCACATACCTTATTTTCAGGATGGACCCGTTGAAGTATATTTTCCAGACAGCAATGCCGACTGGGAAGTTGGCTAAATGGCAAATGCTTTTGAGTGAATTTGACATTGTGTATGTGACTCAGAAGGCGATAAAAGCACAGGCCTTGGCTGATCATCTTGCGGAGAATCCAGTTGATGAATAGTATGAACCGCTCAAGACTTATTTTCCCGATAAGGAAGTTTCATTTGTGGCTGATGCTCTTGCCACCATCGCATCAATGATTAAGCATCCAGATACAAGTTATATTGATCCAGTGGATATAGAGGTAAAAGAGCGGCATGTCCATCGTTCACATGTTGAAGCGGAGCCAGATGGTTTACCTTGGTATTTTGACATCAAGAAGTATTTAGAGGACGTGACTTATCCTGAGAATGCAACGTTCAACCAGAAGAAGTCGATACGTCGTATGGCCCTTAATTTCTTTGCAAGTGGGGAAATCCTTTATAGGAGGACTCCAAATCTAGGTCTCCTCAAATGTGTTGATGCTAGCGAAGCTGCGAAGCTTTTGGAATAGATACATGCTGGAGTTTGTGGTACTCACATGAATGGACTCACTTTGGCTAGGAAAATCCTCCTGGCCGGTTATTTTTGGATGACTATGGAACACGACTGTTGCAAGTTTGTGCAGAAATGTCATAAATGTCAAATGCATGGTGATTTGATTCGAGTCCCGCCTCACAAACTCAATGTTATGAGTTCACCTTGGTCGTTTGTAGCTTGGGGCATGAATGTCATTGGTCTAATAGAGCCAACCGCCTCTAACGGACACAGATTCATTTTAGTTGCCATCGACTATTTCACCAAGTGGGTAGAAGCAGCTTCGTATAAGTCCGTGACCAAGAAAGTTGTAGCTGATTTTGTTCGCAACAATTTGATATGTAGGTTTGGAGTACCAGAATCCATCATTACTGATAATGGAGCGAACCTCAACAATCACTTGATGAGAGAAATATGTGAACAATTCAAGATTACTCACCGGAAGTCAACTGCCTATCGTCCCCAAATGAATGGAGCTGTAGAAGCCGCCAACAAGAACATAAAGAAGATTCTGAGGAAAATGATTGATAATCGCAGTGGTTGGCATGAGATGCTACCGTATGCTTTGTTGGGCTACCGAACGACTGTCAGAACATCAGTTGGAGCTACTCCATATTTGCTAGAATATGGAACAGAAGCAGTTATACCTGCAGAAGTTGAAATACCTTCATTGAGAATCATCCAAGAAGCTGAATTGAGTAATGCTGAATGGGTTCACAAGCGGATTGATCAATTAACATTGATTGATGAGAAGAGAATGGTTGCCGTTTGTCATGGTCAACTGTATCGACAGAGAATGATTCGCGCTTTCCACAAGAAAGTAAAAGCCAGAATGTTTGAGGTTGGTCAGTTGGTTCTCAAACGAATTTTCCCTCATCAAGCTGAGTCAAAGGGAAATTTGCACCGAATTGGCAAGGACCCTACATTGTTCGCAAGGTGTTATCTGGAGGTGCCTTAGTCCTGCCGGAGATGGATGGCACCGAGTGGCCGAAACCGATCAACTCAGATGCTGTTAAGAGATACTATGTGTGAAGCTTCAGTTTGCATTTATGTTATTTCCTTGTAATCGTTCTATTTGCTTGTAATTGCTTTGTTTAGAATTTATCCCTATGTAATGAATTAGATCTGACCTAAATTTTCAAAAATAAGATACGTAAGCAGCCTATGTCGTCCTCGGTCACTCATTTATCCCCTTTTAATATTTCTTTGTATTTGAACTACGTTCGACTTGAATTCTCGAGAATGAGATACGTAGGCGGCCTATGTCGGCCTCGGTCGGTTTCTTTGTAAATTTCTTATTCCTATTAATCCTCGAGAAGGGGAACTATGTTCGACCTGATTCCTGCCTCAACGGGATACGTAGGCGCCACAAGCGCTCGGTTATATCTCCCGTAAGATTTTTATTTTTCCTCTACAATAGAAATTGGGACAGAATTTTTGGGAGGGACTCAAACATTCTCAAGAAGAAGATCTCTCCAACAAAGTCAAGACTAAAGTTACTTTGAGCTTTGCAATTGGGACAAATTTTTTTGAGAGGATCTCAAAAATTTCGTGATTTGCTCACCGATGGTTAAAGATAAGCCAAGACAGTTAACTAGGACAGAAATTTTGAGGATGGCCTCAAAATTTCAACAAGGTTCATCGGAAGTTTAGAGCAACTTTGAATACTTCCCAACATATAATTAGATGGACCTCGAGGCATCAACTCCAAAAGGTGTTCATCAAGCTTGACTTAAAATGACACCTGGCGGTGACTTTTTCCAAATACTACTTTTAAAAATCTATTTTCCTTAAAACTTTTCCTCCATGTTTCAATTATTTTTGCATAAAAATGTTTTGTCTTATCTATCAAAAAGTGGGAGATCGGAGAAATCAATCAGAGATAGCAAAACAAGGAGCAGACAATCGAAGAGATCGTCACAGATCAGTTCACTTTTAAACTAACAATTTTTCTGTGGATATAGGTTTATTGGTTTACCTCAAAATCAACATATTCCTCCATTCAATGAAATGGAGAAGTCAAAAGGGCGAGGAGCTCCCCCAAAATTGATAATTTTTTCGGTGGATGCAGGAAATATTTTATGTTTCTTATATCAAATATTTGGGAATATGAATAGTATTATTTTATTCAAATTCCCAACAAGGCGAAATCCATAATGGACATACAATTATGTTCGGAGTGGTGACAAATAAAAACCTCGAAGAGAGAAATTTTATTTATTTTTCAGCAACTAAAGATAGCTGGAAGACGTTTATCTGCATTATATTATCAGATATGATAATATTTCTTACCCTGAAGGGTCATTTATATTGTATTGTCAAATGAGATGATGTCACTACTCCGAGAGTCATTTTATTATATTGTCAATTGAGACGATACCGCCACCCAGAAGGTACCCAGAAGATCACTTGTGTTCTCCGATAAAACATTATCTTCGTTTGGTACCAGGGATGGGATCATCAGAAGAGAAAGAAATCAAGTATCAAGAGAAAGAAGATTCATGTATCGCGGGAAAAAATCCATGCATCGCGGGAAAGAGATTCATGCATAGCAAGAGAAGATTCATGCATTGCAAGAGAAGAAAACCATGCATAGCAAGATAAAGAAGTCATGCATAACAAGAGAAGGAAGTTATGCATTGCAAGAGAAATTCATGCATCGCGGGAAGAGATTTATGCATCGTAAAAAAAGATTCATGTATCGCGAAAGAAGGTTCATGCATTGCAAAAACGATTCATGCATTGCGAGAGGAAGGAGTCATGCATCGCAAAGAAGATTCAGGCACTGCAAGAGAAGATTCATGCATTGCGGGAAGAGATTCATGCATCGCGAGAGAAGATTCATGCATTGTAAAAGAAGTCATGCATCGCAAAGAAGATTCATGCATCGCGGGAAGAGATTCATGCATCGCGAGAGAAGATTCATGAATTGTAAAAGAAGTCATGCATCACGGAGAAGTCATACATAGCGGAGAAGTCATGCTTAGCAACAGAAAGAAGTAATGCATCGCGGAGAAGTCATGCATAGCAAGAGCAAGATTCATACATAGCAAAAGAAGGAATCATGCATTGCAAGAGAAAAGAGTCAGGCATCGCAAGAGAAAAGGAGCTATGCATCACAAGAGAAAGATTTACCCATCACAAGAAAATCAACATTGGCCGCATCATTTTTCTTTGCAAAAATGACATCAAGAGAATCATCAACAACGATATTAGGAGAACTTTCAACATATTACATCAGCCTATTTTATTACTTTGACATCAAATGAAGAGTACATTAAAGATTATATTGCAAATATAAGACACAAGTTTTATTTGCTTCACGTCAAACCCGATAGAGTTAACGTCAAATGTTCAAGGAGAACAATTAAGTGTCAACATGGTAAAAGACACTGTCTCCCATTTGAATTGCATTTTTATGCTAATGAGTTTTAGCTCAGTCTTTGTCGAGAGCATCCGAAAGGATGAATTCTCCAAAACAAACCACAGGTGCGGACGACATAAAAAAGGATGCAGCACAACGTGAAACTTTTTCTTAGCAGCAAACTGGGACATAGTCCAAAGAAGAGTGTCAAACTCTTAAGACGCGAGCAGAGGAGCGACTTCCACCACAATCAAACCATACCCCTATCAGAAGGCGTGTGGATTTATCTTTGGGTTTGTCGGTTTCAATTTCGCATCCGAAAATTTTTGTCTCTACCGAAAGCAGCTTTCCAATCTGAGTGACAATGCACCGAGAGCTTTGAAAATTGTGTCCGTATAAGTTCTTAATTATGAGTGTGAAGTGCACCACATTCATGACTAAGAGGTTGCAAACCTCCTTTTCATACTCGACTTACTTTGTCTCTCTTCCAGAACCAAATGTTAACTTGCATAAGAGATTCATTTTTTCAACCGATTGAATCGAACTACAAGCAGCCTGATTCCCTGAGTTGAGGGATATGTAGGCAGAATCGGTGTTGAAACTCGGCTGTATTCCATCATTCGCTCTTAAATCTTATTCTCGAGCATTCTGATACCTCCATAATTCAATATCGGAATGACTATTGAATTCTTTCAAAATCGTGCGTCAAATCAGACGTATCGAACTACAAATGACTTGAATTCTCATATGTAGGAAACCCACTTCTGTGATTTGGCCATAATTCCTAAAGTCCGTACCAAAGTCCCCTTTTATAAAAGATGAAGATGTGGTCGGTCAAAATTGGATTCGTCAATTTCGTTTTCCTCGAAATTCTTGTATCAATCCGAGTAAAATGAGGGACAGTTGTTGACACCCAATTTTGGACCTCCACAATATACATTAATTATCAAGCTTCTTAAATTTCAAACAATTTAAAATAATTAGTGTTATACAAGTTCAAGAAAAATAAAATAATTTGCAAATTATTTTAAATAGTTTCGTCACTTTTATAATTTTTAAAATATATGTGTTTTATATTATATATATATATATAATTAGTATACTTTATAAATATTTGAAAGTCATCTCAAAAGATTTTTACATTTTTAAACTAAATATTTTATTAATTTAGTTTAGTTTGAATTATAGTAATTTTTAGTTATTAGTTTAATTATCTTAGATTTGAACCAATTATTTTATTTCGCTAAAATTAAGAAGCTCATTAATTAGTTTTAATAATTCGATCTTAGTTAGATTTCGGCCGAAGTTGCAAATTAAATTCAATATGACTATACCTTATTTGCAATTTTAGCCTTTTTCTTTTACTTATGTTTTTTAAGCCTTTGAAAAACCAATTTGGGCCCTCTTACTCACATTTCTAGCAGCCCACTCCCATTTCCTTTCAATTCCCAGCCCAATAACAATACATCAGTAACCCACCAAAACAAACCCATTCAACAATATAATCCAACAATACAATATAACAATACAAAAAATAACCAACAACGTACAACTACAAAAACCCGACCCCACTCCTAGCGTCTTCCCCAAAACTTGAGCAGAAACCCAGCAACATCAGCGCATCCCAAAAAAATCGACCCAAGCTTCAGCTGAAATCGCGACCCGAGTCCAGCAAGCAACCAATGTCCCTCTCAAATCGTACGTTTCCAGCAGCGAGCAAGCACGCATCTGCCCCCATTTCCTCTTCCGGAATGGGGCGAAATATTCAGAAAAAGGGTGTCTCCCCTAAGTGGTGAAATGATTCGAAATTCAAATGAATGGGCCCTATTTTGTCCAAAATTTCCATCTGTTTTCCCCCCCACTCCGAACCCCATCTCCCTTCTATTTATGTTGCTGCTAACTTACTGTTAGAGGGGGAACATTTTTTTGGGAGAGATTCTTTAGTTGGTAAATTTAGTGTTAGAAAAAATATTGGAGATTTTAGTTGTTCAAAAAGAAAGAAAAAAAAATATAAATATAAGAATACATACATAAAATCAATAGCTATATTCAGGCAAGAATCGACGAGGGATTTGCTTTTTTGGCTCGCCGCTTGCAAAGCTCGTCGGAATCTCGTCGTGGTGTCGAAGTTGTTGTTACTCTGTTCGTAGTCTCAGTTCGCTGCTTCAAACAAGGTAAACAACTCATAATCCCTTGTTTGTTTGAGAATGCATCGTGTTGGATTGATGAGTAGTTCTTTGTGGATTATGTGATAAGCTTGCGTGATGTGTTCGAAGTTGTACTATTCTCTTTGTCTCATCTCTCCAAAATGTTAGTATGTGTTCGTCATGATTTGATGCTCATTTAAGTTAATATCGTCGGCTTTGTTTCCTTCGAATTCACCTTTGTTATAATAGCCTTAAGTTTGTATGGCCTGTTTGATTAACCTTATGAATGTTGCTTTGTTCGAATTTGTCAAATAACATTCATTACTTGTCTCATGTTTTGAAAGCGTCCAAGGTTTTGTCTCACTGTTCTTGAGCTAATTGTCGAGTTTAAATCACTATGTTACTCAAATCAGTAAAGATTGATTTGAGCATGTTTTTTTTTGGTGACATAAATGATCCTTCCATTTATTACTATTTATTTATTTGGTTTTGTCTATTATCATTAGATGTTGTCCACGTCCAGTTAGTTTAAGAGTATTATGCTTAGGAAATGTGTGCATAGTTCCGTTTGTTTAGGGGTAAAAAATATGAATGATCTTTTGCATCCAAATGAGCTTCTTATAGGATGGGACTGCTTGACATCCCTGTTGCTGTTGATTTTTCTTTGATTAAGTTGAAGCTGTGGCTTTGTTTTCGGTATGAGTTTGAAGTCTAGATTAGGGGTCGTCCCTGTTTTAGTATTAACTTCATGGGATCATAAGATGATTTTGCTTTACTTTGTGTTGTGTCGCTTGAAAGTTTCACTTACTTAATCGGTTTATTTTCTTTTGTTGAGAAATCTACCCGAGTTCATCACCAACTCCTCTCCTTGCATCTTCTCTTTGGGCCAAAGGTCCAATGCTTCCTTTTACTGGGTCTGCGAAGCTGGGGTACATGTCAAAAGCAGCAAAATATGGGCTGGAAAATTAAATTACAGATTTCGAAAGGCTATAACATGCTGATATACCCGCTGGATACACTGGTATACAGTCGGAAAATACAGAATACAGGTCCAAAACGTGAAAACACAGGTGAAAAGTGCATAAATACGAAGTTCAAATGAAATTACAGGTCCGCGAATTCGAGAATTAGCGATATACATGGTGTATACCCCAATGAATTATTACTTCATTTTTTGCAGATTTGGAAATTTGGGAAAAAGCCCAAATTCAATATATCACTCTCAATTTATTTGTTTATTTATTTGTTGATTGACTAACGTTTTATTTATTTTTATGGTTGAATTTAAGTAATTCCTAAAGATAGCCATTTAGCTTTTATATTAAAAAAAACACATAAATATTTATTTTATACATATTCTTATTACCTAGCTTCTATTTTAAATTTTGGTATTGTCAACACTTAGGTTATCCCCCTTTAGGAAAATTTCTCATTTAGTTCCATCACCCTTAAGATAATTGTACAACAATAATAATAATGAAAAAATAATAATAAAAATATAAAATAAAATGACAATAATTATAGTAATGGTAATAGTAATAGTAATAAATAAGTAAGTTTAAAATAAATGAGTTTGTTTTTTTTTAGTTTAAATTTCAAAAAAAAAAATGAAAAAAAAGGGAATTAGTCAAAGTTATTATGAGTTCTTTTACTTAGTTAAAATTTTAAAAATTAGTCAAAGTCATTTTAGTCAAATCGCCGGTCAACCGCAAGTTAGTGGACATTCCGAGGGCCTAACACCTTCTCGGAATGTACATTGAGCTTCGAGCCCTTTTATTTTTCAATTGATTTTATCTGTTTAAATCTTTTGAAAACCCTAAGTTTTTTTTTTCTTGATTTTTACTAAATATTAAGTGGCGACTCTGTTCTTTTGGAAATTCGATTTCTATTAAACCATAAGTTTTATCGATTTTTTGAAAACTTAGTCATTTTTCTTTTATTTTATATTTCTTGGGTAAAACATAAGCCCTAGTTTTAAATGGGCTTGAAAAATCTTATCCCAACCTTACCCCAATAACGAGTAGGTTTGGGCCGGCCCCATGGGCTAATCCCATTTTGACGGCTCTACCTACATCAGTATGCGGAGATAATTGCTAGATTATGAAAAGGCTGGTCCAACGCAAATTATAGTTCGGAAAAATTTCGCGAAAAGTAAATATATACTAGTTAATTAGCTAATATAATTATAACTTGAATTAATTACGGCTTGCAACTTAATTTTAGCTTTAATTACATCACTTGTCCTCTTTTATACATATACAAAACAAATTATACACATATATATACAATTATATACATATATACAAATACAATTAGTCTCTCTCCACTCTCTGACCTTTCTCACTCGCCTCTCTCCTCTCTCTCCCAATCTCCTCGCTTGTCTCCTCCCTCTCCCAATCTCTCTCGCCAAATATACAAATACATATGTGTGTAATATATATATATACACACACAATTATCTGACAGATATACATATACAGTTTGCCCCTCTCCACTCTCTGCCCTCTCTCCTCCCTTTCCCAATCTATCTCGCATCTCTCCTCCATCTCCCAATCTCCCTCGTCAGATATACAAATACATATGTATATTAGTTACATATATACATTTATTTGACATATATACATATACAATTCGATAAATATACATATACAATTCGCCTCTCTCCACTCTTTGTCCCTCTCGCTTGCCTCTATGCTCCCTCTCCCAATCTCGCTCGTCACTCTCATGTCTATAATATGTAACTACGAATCATAATTAACAAATTATAACTATAGAGCGTAATTAAGCTATTTTGAGTGGCTACATGTGAAAGTCCCCCTAGTGTAATTAAATGGAAAAATTACTGAAATACACGTCTTATGTTTCCTTTATTTCTAATGTTCCCTTCTATTTCTAAAAACTTCTAAAATCCCTTATTTCTCTCCTAATTCTAAATTATTTTATAATGTATCCGAGCTACATATTATGTATCAAGTTTATTTTATAATGTATTCGAGCTAGTTTTTAATGTATCTGAGCTACATATTATGTATTCAGTTTGTTTTACTTTTTCAGGGATTAATGTAATTACAAACTAAATAGGGATATATCGTAATTTCATATTAAAACTAGGCTTAAGTCATCTGTAGCCCCTTAAAGTTGTCCGCATAATTCGTTTAAACACCTCAACTAATGCTTGTACCTATTGAACACCTATGCCCCTTAAAATTGATACCTATTTAACGTTTTTTTGACAATTTGCCAAAATATGAGATGTGTGTGCTACACTCGCTACTGTGACATGACAAATTGATGAATTAAATGATATGACATGTGGCATTTAAATCAAAAAAATTATTTTAAAAATGATATTCTAAAAAACCACTATTTTACCTATTTAACTAACTAAAAAAATTAAAAAAGAATTTTCTAAAAAACCCACCCACCCACCCTCCGGCAACCCCACCTTTTCCTCTCCACTGAATTCCAGCCGTAACATTCCCAACACTCCACATGACAATCCTCCTCAATCTATTTTTCAACTGTAATTTTTTTTTTCTAGTTTGGTACAGGAAGATGAATAAGATTTCACCGGAAAATTATGAATTCCTATCACCATAGTCGGAAAAAATGGAGTTACTGCAAAAAAAAATTTGTATTTCATAACTGATGTTTTTTGAAGTTGAAGAGCTCTTCATTTATTTTTAACTAACAATTTTAATTAATTGATGTGATTCTTTATTGTTGGATTATATTGACATAAGTATATGTTGAGATCAAACCTCGTTGGAAAAAATAAAATTTCGCTAGAAAACGATGGTGCTAAGGGGGAGGGAGGGGTGGTTAAAGAAAAGAGACAGAAGAGAAGGTGGATGACAACAGGGCCGGCTCTTGCCTATAAAATTTTAGGCATTGGCCTTAGGCCCCCAATTTTTGGGGCCTCAAATTTTTATAAATAAAAAATTATGTATCTTAACCCCATTCAAATAGAAGAAATTAAGGAAACATTGTTTTGGATTCTTACATTTTATTCGTTAACACTCACATTATTTATCTTTTGTAACTCTTTTTGCACTCTATTTCTTCAAATCTTTGATAGTTAGAGTAATACACTCTCAAAAATATGAATCAATAGTCGAAAAGTGTTGAACAAAGTGCATTACAAATTCTTTTTTTTAATTTATTTGTTAATTTTCATATTAAAGTAGGTATACCAAGTTATCAACTTTTTGAATCAAATTCTATGATTCTAACTCTTATCTTTAAAGTTTATCAACTTATTACTTATAAAATTGTGTTAATAATTCATATAATAATTGTCTCAATAAAAGAATGTTTTTCAATGTTGAATTGATAAAATCTTACTTAAAACTAATAATTAAAAAAAAAGTGTTTGAAAAATCATTTATATAAAAGATATTAAGTAGTAATTTACATCTAGAAATTTAGAAAATAAATAGATATAGATAAAATTTATATAGATTTTAGGCCTCTAATAAAAATTTCTCTTTAGGCCACAAATTATATTGAGCCGCCCCTGGATGACAATAGGGGCGACGATGGCGAAGTTGCTGGAAATTGGTGGAGCCGGAAAAGTGTTACAACTAAAGATAAAGAAGAAGAAAGTTCTACGTCTGTTTCACTCTTTTTCTTTTTAAAAAAAAATAATTTTTCCCTTTTTTATTAATTTAGGTATATAAGTTAGAGGGAAAAAAAGAAAAAGAAATTATTTTCAGCAGTTCTACGTGCTTAAAAGAGAGTGAAACGGACGTTTTTGCCATGTCAACATTTTGTGTCAAATAGAAATGACTTTTCAACAAATAAGGTGTTCAATAGAAATAAAGATAGGTCAAGGTGTTCAAATAAAATATGCGAACAACTTTAAGAAATTGTATATGACTTAAGCCAAACTATGTAATTCCTAAAATTTATAATTATTAAATAGTTTCTCTGACCCCTGCAAAAGCCAACATAACAACTTGGGCCTAAGAAGCTTGTAGACTTTATTAGCAGCCCCCTTCCGGTCCCAACGGCTAGTTTTGTAGCATTGCTATTAACGGTCGTATTTTTTGCCCCTTTTATCCTATAAATAAATATATCAGCAAAATCCCCCAATTACGATACCTTTCTCTGTTAACGCTCCGCAATAATCTTTCATTTTTCTTGATCGAAACAATGGAAACTCCATCATCAACAACAACGTCAAAACTCATTGCAATTAAAGAATCTGAAAAGAAGGAAATGACGAAGAAATCAGCTCTTTTTGATATTACAAATGGGTCACCAATTGTTGGCCTAGCTACTGGGATTTTGAAAACCCCATCATCTGCAGTGTCCAGGAGTACTCAAGGAAGAAAATGTTGTACTCCTGGTTCAGGGGAAGCATTATTGAGAGGTCAAGTGAAGAATTTATTGCAAATGGTTGAAGAAGAAGCTGAAATCTCATTGGGGAAAAGGACTAGTATCTTTCATGTTGAAGGTCTTGTTGCCCCAACTCCTGCAAACACTCCTCTTATGGATCTCTCTGCCAATGAATTGCTGCCACCTGTCACCGCATCCCCAGTGGAAGACAAGTTTGTCATATCTCAGGTAGATCATTTTTTTCAATTTGTTTGTGTGATTTTGACTTGATATTGTGTTAATTAAGAAAGTAAACAAAAACTTTTAAATCTCGTGGAACATATGTAAAATTGTACCAAATTGTGGTTAAAAAGGGGAAAGAAACATTCCTTTTTTTTTTAAAGGGAAAAAGAATTGCTAACATTCTATGTGTGTTGTAGATATTGAATAAGATTGTGTATGAGGGGAAGAAGAAGCAAGAGAGTGTTGAAAGTGAGACGAGTGTTACAAGATCTCTACTGCTGGATTTTTGTGACAAGTCAGAATCATCTGTTGGTTTCACACACCAAGAAGACGGAGAAGAAGAAATTGATGAACTATGCGAAGCAATTAGCAGTATGAATGTTAATGGAGGAGGACAGAAATTTGCTGGCAAACGCACCAAGTTTGTGTACAATAGTGACGATGAATTTGTAGGAGTTGAGGAGGAATTTGCAGCTTCACCAGAAAGGATTGACTAATCCTAAAGAAAAAGGAACCTTTACTTTTTTAATTTTTACTGTTTTTGCTGTTGTGCCAAGACACCAAGAACTGAGGTGTTGTGATTGATATTACATTGATTCTGTAAGTTTTGGTTCATATTTCATTTGGACCATTCAGAATAATTTATTGTCAAGTGAAATAATTCATCTCTCATATTCCATGTTTTTTGTATCTTTGGGAATTTGCTTCAACAAAATTACAGTGTTAAAAAAATAAATAAAAATATATGCTTTGTTGGAATTGCCTTAAATGCAACTATATTTGAAAAATGTTGAGAATATCAATAGGAAGATTCGGTACTTCATTATTTTATGTCTCCGATTGGAGGACTAAACATACTATCTAATTTGTGTTTTTGTCTCTTCACCAAAATGTAAAAAAAATTCTATCACACGAACATCACAGAGACACACACACCCTACCTCAAGAGGCTATTTCCGAAAGAACCTTAGGCTCAAAAGTAGACACTTCAGATAACTGAAATGTTAACCCAAAAAATTATCATTTGTGCATTTCACTTGGTCCTTTTCCACTATTGTATACGCGCGTATAACTCTCATTTCAGCTAGTAGAACACAATCAAAAGTAATCAAGGTTGACTTTTCTCACCCAAGTTGCAATTTTAAAGTAGGAATGAGACCAATTTCCACCAATATTTCTCCAAGCTGCAAATTAGCATGGAAACTCAAGATCACATATCGAGCCTAAAGCAGATCCATCCGTCCATCTCCAGGTTTAAAAGATAAAATGAGAACACAACAATACCAACAGTTTCCATAATTGCAGAAGATGATGGACCAACCTGCATAGTCACGACATGCGTCTAATCATCTATATAAAACCTGACACTTCCCCTATTTACAGGTCCTTGTCAATTTCGATTTATATAATATGGCTTTGAATGATATCTTTACTTATTTCCTTATTCTTCCCAACTGTTTTCAGGTCCTTGTCAACTGCTTTGAATGCCATGGTTTATAGGTTTTTGATTTCTCATATCTATCTGCTTCATGGGATAAAGGCTGAAGACCTAGTAGATCCTGCTCAGGAGCACATCCAATTGGTCTTCTAGATTCATTCATTCTCCTAAATGTAATTGATATTCTGTGCATTGTAAAGGTTAATGAGATGTTGACGTCTTTAAGTAAATAGTTGACAGAAGATTAACCAAAAACTCGAAATTGAAGTTCCACACTTTCAGTATATACCTTTTAGTAGGAACAGCTGGCACACAATGTTTAGCCACATCAGCTCCATTCCCATTCAAGACGAGTACAGACCTGGAGGAAAGTTATCACAATTAATAGTCTTTGAAATCTTGCAAGGACATAGGTAAAACTCAGAAGACTTACCCCATTGGCAAGGGAATTGCAATTGCACCAGCAAAGTCACCCGGACCTACAGTTTTCAAGTTTGATCCAAACACTATATTGCACTCGCTGAGGAAAGAAACAGTACAAAATGGACGAACAAAATCATGACTGTCGATATGAGGTGGTATGCAATCTCCCACATCATAAATATTGACAATACAGCTGTCTGGAACACAATCTGGAGGCAATACATGCCGTCTTACAAGCCTTCTAATCATGTTCTTAAGAAGATCAGGCAATGGGTCAACAGTTTCACTCTTGAGAATCCCTGGGCAGTTGCCGTTCTTGTCCTACCGTAAAAAAAATTCAATTATCGTCATCTCTCTACATTCCCTTTTTTTCAATGATCGACTCATATCAGTCACAACCTTGTTTAATAAGGTAAGAATTAGAAGGAAAAAAGTTCTCTGGGGATGGTCTAAAATCTAAAGCATATAGCCTATGATTCTGAGCCTATCCTCTTTTCTCTCCTCCCACTTGGGGCTGTGGGTGGGGGAGGAAGAGATTAGGATAATTTCAAGAATGTCAAAGACTTACTGTTGCATAGTTGTAACAACCAAATTGGATTGTCACATGTCCCCTTGCCCCTCATCCATTTCTGTGGTGCTGTATAAGTTCGCTCTAAAAGAATCAAAGAAGGTAGGTTAGAGCATGCTAGTGCATGAGGTTAATAAATGAAGTACAGATATGGGTATGGAAACATAAGGAGGCAGTAGAAAGAAAATTTACTTTCCACAACCATCAAGGAAAAATATTAACCTCATCAAACTAATTGAAGAGGGAAAAAAATTACTTAAATCATAATGATAAACCACCAGAAGTGAATTAAGATTCAGAATTGAAATTTGAGGTGTAGCATAAATCATTTATGTAAATTCATGATCCTTAATAAAGTAACCACACAGTATAAGTCTTCCTAAAATTTATGCCTCAAATCTTATTTGACTTTGTTTCCCATATCTCATGGTCAACGACATTCTGGATTACCTTATCTGGTATCGTATTTTTTCAATCAGGAACACTTTCTAAGGTTTAACAAGAAAAACAACTAGTCATATTCATATCTATCTCAAATCGAAAGAAGCATAAGCAAGTTTTCTCTTGTTCATCAAAAAGCTCATGAATACGACAGTAACATTTATCTGAAAGAACAAAAAGAAAAATGATTTGCATAATTAATAAGGAAATACTAACCTTTTAACTGTCCACTCTTCCCCATCTCCTCAAGTTTCTCCACAAATTTAACTATCCTATTTTGCTCAGCCATGCTGAAGACATCAGTATGTAGCTCCAAGCCATCAAGTATATTCACAATCTTCCCATTAACCCTCTCCAAACAAATGAAATCCATTTTCCTCTTTACATTACAAAACCGAATGTGCTCTCTATGCTCCCTAGACAACTCCATTTTTGGCTTAGCCCCTTGTACAGAAGTTTCCTCTTTGTTCACACTATTTCCATTACGTAACTGGCTACTACGGATACTTGACTCACTAATCTCTTCAGCATCAAGCTCATCCTCCTGAGACATATCTGCCAATGGCATTTTCATCCTCCAGATTGCTGCAGGTCTCGATGAACGGAAAGTTTTACTTCTCGATGCCTCTTTAACAGGTCTTGATGAGTGATCTGCACCACCTAAATAATTATCTGATTTGTTCCTGGGCGCCAATGCCTCATCAAAAGGCTCTTGCACATCTGCACTGTCTTTCCAACTACCCAATGAGTTTGTATCTACAGTATCATTTAAGTCGGCACAATCTTTCCAACTCCCAAGTGAGCGATCTGCAACACCTACATATCTATCTGATTTGTTCCTGGGCGCCAATGCCTCATCAAAAGGCTCGTGCACATCTGCACCGTCTTTCCAACTACCCAATGAGTTTGTATCTGCAGTATCATTTAAGTCAGCATAACCTTTCAAACTCACAAGTGACCGATCTGCACCACCTACATAACTATCTGATTTATTCCTGCATGCCAATGCCTCATCAAAAGGCTCTTGCACAACTGCACCGTCTTTCCAACAACCCAATGAGTTTGTATCTGCAGTACCATTTAAGACAGCACAATCTTGCCAACTCCCACGTGAATTGCTGTAACAATTGTCAAGACTTCCGTTACAACCAATAGAATCCGGAAGTTCTGGAGTCAAAACTGTGAAATTCTCGTGTTGGTTCAGTTGTTCTGCATCACCAACAGCTTCTGCAGTCATACAAATGAACTCTCTGATCAGAGAACTCACTGAATCTATAGTTTCTTCTTTATCATAATCCACAACATAAGAGTGTTAATATAAAAATCAAGTTGTTACGCCACATCATTATCCACCTACAAAACTTCTAGCTTTCACAACTTACCAACAAACTATATGTTACTATGTTGAACCAACATTCCGAGTCATATGATTTCCCACATGGACATCCAAAATGGTTTGTAAAAAGTCTTGGGTTACTCCACATATTGTGTTAAGTCCTTTGATTAGATGTTCACGTCTTCCATATAGTATCATAGTGAACATTAGTTAGTATATAAAGACTAATGTTCCATAATTGAAAAAGGGATACACATGCAAGAAAACATTATAATATATCAATGTCCCTTAAAAGAAAGAAGTATATTATATTATATCATCATGTCTCACATTGGTATATAAAAACACTAAGATGAATTTATAAAGATATTGAACTACTTCACCCATTGACTAAAACACTCTAGGATTACAAAGATACTTATTAGGGCAGCAAGGCTCACAAGTCAAAAGTCAGATTTTTCTTTTTGATAACCGTAGTGTCCAAACCAGCTTGCACTACCCTCGACTAGTTCCACAAGATACCTACCACCTCCCACCAGCATCAGGTATGCTAGATAACTCTGTGAGACCTCATGGTGCTTGACCCGCTTCATTGACCATTAAGCCACACTCTTAGGTGCACAAGTTTTAAGTTAGGAATTCTAACTGATTGTTTTTGATTTATTTTTGTTAGATTGATTAAAAAACGAGTGCTTAAAACACTTTATTATTTTACCCAAACATATTTTGGTTTAAAATCACCTGAAATGTGTCGATCCAAACTAGTTCTAAATTTCACTACATAAATCTAGTTCTAGAATAGGAGTGTGTCTAATCCCAACTACAGCTTTCAGCGTAAGCTTATCTGCTCGAGCTTGTTCCGGCTGCTAATACCCCGTAGGCTGAGGAGCAAAAGGAGGAATCCGCCCGAGGAGGGGCTCGCGTCTGATTAGCTAGTTGGTGAGGCAATAGCTTACCAAGGCGATGATCAGTAGCTGGTCCGAGAGGATGATCAGCCACACTAGGACTGAGACACGGCCCAGACTCCTACGGGAGGCAGCAGTGGGGAATTTTCCGCAATGGGCGAAAGCCTGACGGAGCAATGCCGCGTGGAGGTAGAAGGTTCACGACCAAAAAAATAGCTTCGGTTAGAGCAAAGCCCAAAATGGCATAACCAGATAATTGTTTTGCCAATGATGGATTTCGCGCCACGGAATGAATCGAGGAACTAAGGACGTTTCCAATACCGATAGCAGCTCCCGCTGAAGCAATTGTAGCAGCTCCTGCACCCATTGATTTTGCACCTTCTAACATCTCGAGTTTCGAATTCTCCTCACGCTTTTTCCATCACGATTTTCTCTTTTTGGGTGGTAACAAGCCCAAGTTGGCTGGATACAGCCGTACAAAAAAACAACAGAAAAATCATGATAAGGTATCAAAATTCTTCGATTGTTTCATTTCTCCAAGATGCGAGGAAAACTCAAAAGCTGAGAAATGAATGCACATTGTGTTAATCAGTTAACAAGCGAAGAACATTGCAAATTCCATAAATATTAATAGAGAGAGTTAATTATAAGATAGAAATAGAGAGAGTACCACGTCCGAGAGATCGGATACGACGGGAAAGCGTATGCGTACAGCTGTTGCAGAAGTCACGGGAGAGAAAGGGGAACCAGATAGATAGAAATTCACCGGCGATTCGTAGTTCATCGGCGTTGTAATCGAGGAGGAAACGATCGGTTTTGCTGCTTCGGTGGTGGTGGTCGAGCATAGCGGCGAGCTGACTCAGTGTGCGACTCAACTGTTGTAATGAAAATCTATTTTTTTTATTAATTAATTAATGCTTCAGCTTAAATAGGAGTACAATATTACTCTTTGCTAGCGAAAAATAAATAAATGTAGCTGGAGCGTTATTATATTTACTAGAAAGGGGTCGCGATTTGTCATTTCACTCAGAGACGTTTGAGGTTTCGAAGCAATGGAAGAATTTTATGAAGAAGTTTTCATTTTTTTTAATTTAAAAAAAACAGATTTTTGTTTCCTATTCCTAATCATCATAAAAACTCTAGATGACGATTGGATTGACCTTAAAAAAAGGTTCAAGAGGCATATTTAATCTCACTACTGATGATAAAAAATAGTGAAATAGAAAATGAGAGGCGGAGAAATACAGGAAAATAACACTTTGCACCAAAAAAGATAGAAGTTATAATTATTGGTAAGTAAATTATTTCTTTTTTAATTGTTTAAAGTTTAAGATTAGAATTGATTTCACGCCAATTTTGATGTTGAATTAATAACAGGTCTATACTTCATATTATGAAATGCTTTTTGAAAAAAAGCGTAAATGAAGAAGTTGAATAGATTTTGGAGATTTTCCAAAGAGGTTTTGATTAGAGTGGAAACTTATGGGAAATTGTCATAGGATATTTTAATTATGACAATTTTAATTAGGTATACTTCCTTGATAAAATTAACATGTTTTTAATCAAATATTTATTTAGCAAAATGAAGCCTAAAATAATTAATATTTGATAGCCATCTTTGTATCCAACATACAAATATAGGCAGGCCCGAAAGGGAATGAATATTTACGAATCTATGCAACTTAACCGAGGAAAGACTCAAAATTATCCTTTATCTTTGAGTTTAGAATCAAAATAATCCTTATCTTTTAACATGGAACATTAATAGTCTTCCATATTTCTAGAATTGGTACACTTTTAATACTTCATCAAACAACTGTCTAATATTTAATGGATTTATAAATTGTCCACGTGAGAAAGTTTTCCCCTCAAAACTGAATCTCTGTTTCCCCTGTCTCTCAGTTCCTACAATGAACCAGGTTTGAGTGGCAGAAAAATAAGAAGAGAAAGACGAAAATAACAACCTAGAACAAACTCTATCCACGGCGGAATAATTCAACATGTGGACGAGATATGTTGAAGTTGGACAAGAAAAAATACTACCAATCCAACAAAATGCAGTTACATTTTAAAGATCAGTTGTTTTTTTTACATAAAAAATAGATCACCTCTTGTTTTCCAAGTAGAAACTATATTTTGTTATTGTTTTTCAATTTTTTTTCTGGTGTAGTTTTTTTGTGCGAATCTGCTATTGTTTGTGGTTCAATTGTAGTGTTGTTTTAGTGCAAATTAGGAGCTGCAGGTATGGTACATTTTTGGTGCTGTTTTGGTGATGTTGTGGTGAATTTCTAGTGCAGTTTGGGTGCTTTTCTACTGCTCTTTTGGTGCAATTTTAGTGCAAATATGATGCAATTCTGATTTGAAATATGGAAATTTCTTTGTGAAGATTCAAGGGACCAAACAAATTGAAACCAAACATACATCATATTTGTTCCATAGCAAAATTCATTACATTGCAAAATGAAAAGATACATTATTCTATACTATGTCAACATGTGATCGCATTTTGAAACACCCGTTTTTCAATTATTTGATCTCAACTTGGCTCATTTTTTCCGCCTCTTATCTCAGATTCTCTATCAAAACTTGCATTTGATAAACTTCCGCTAGGTAGAGCTTGAATCTGCCTCGATCTTTTCTCTTCTAGATTATCGCGTGCCTCTAATTGTCTTCGAGCTCACTGATGTTTAGCATGTATATGTCATAATTGGGACAATCAAAATGATCAATGGGACAATTGGTCGAGTATCTGGTGTGCAAAAACCTTACCTATAGATGCACATATATCAATAATGATGAAGAATGCTTTGCAAATTAAATGGAGAATTTTTCTTCTGCCTGAGACTTCCATTGAAGGAGATAAACAAAAAAAAAGGCATTCCTCAAAATCATTGAAACACCACTGACATATTGAATATTACTTCTCGGTCTGTTTCATTTATGCAAATAGATGAAAGAAACAGAGCTGTGGTGGATAAATTAGGTACTGATGCTATTTGAAGGAGAATAGAGACGGGGAAGGTTTGAGTTCAGAAAGCATTTCTCACGTGCAAAGAAAAGTGCCCTCAAATATTAGACGGCTGTTTAGGGGAGTACTAAATATGCACCAATTGTTGAAACATAGAAGACTATTAGTGCTCCATGTTAAAAGACAAGGATTACTTTGATTCTAAATTCAAAGATGGAGGACTATTTTGAGCTTTTTCTCCAACTTAAGCTCCTGATGCAATTACTACATAATTTTCTCTTGCCTTTCAAGAAAAACAGAAGAAACATTGAAACTGAATTTAATTGTATTTCAATTTCTAATATTGAAGGCATATAAGTATGGATACAATTATGTTTATTGAATATGCATTGTATTCTAATTTTTTATGTTCACATAAATATTGATATAGGTTGTTGATTGAATGTGACAATGAATATCAATTATTAGGTCAAATAAATGTATAAAAAATTGTTAGGCGAATACGAACTAATAAATACGTGTGTAAAATTATTAGGAATTGCAAACAAATGTATACTGTATGTATACAAATTTCAATTATAGTAAAAAATAATAATTAACCAACATATATGTACAAAACATATATGCAAAGTTCAACAATAACAAAGAACAAATTTATAGGTGTATATATATATATATTTTTTTATATTTTTTTATATCAATTTCATATACGAAAAATGTGAGGAGAATTTTAACCCTTGATCGAAATATACATATTTCATACAAACAATTTTGAGTAAATTTTTTCAAGTCTTGAGCGAAAATTCCTTACATATTTTGTAATTTTTTTGATATGTTTTGTAAACTAAAAACTTTTTGTAAATATATTTCTTAGCATGTATATACCGGTGATTCTCTTTTTTCTTTAAATTGTCATAGCCCTAGACAAGTTAAATGATTTAAAGCATGTATCTGTCTCTTTCAAGTCATTAAACAAAGCTACTTATCTATGCATTAGGAGGTTTGTATTAAAGGAAAATCTATACAATTAGGTAAACATAAGTTTTATATTTATTTCTTAAAGTTTTACTTGAAAATTATTATCTAACAAAGTTACGTATTACTTTAATAGTGTTGAGCATAGTGAGACTGAGGAGCTGTTATACGAGTTAGTTAGGATGAACAGTAAATGTCATGAAGTTGGTTAGCTGTTAGTTACTAGTTAAACTGTGGTTAGTTTATAATTAACTAGACTAGATGATTAAAGTAGATCCAAGTAATACACACTATATATAGTGGTGTAGATATTTTGTAAAGCATAATGTTGTACATAATATTCAATACATTTTCAGTTTCCCTTCTTCTTCATAACTGCTCTTCACATTGTTATCTTGGTATCATAGCTTCAAGAACTCCATTGACGATCTCTGTTTTTCAGTGCAGTAGAAAGCTTGTTGCATTGTAAACAAAGGCAGCTCAGATTGTGGATAAGCTTGAAGTTTCAGTTTAACAACAATGGCACCTGATCCAATCCAGAAATCACTTCCAGTTCTATGCAAGGAGTACAAATTGTAATCGATGCACATCATCCCTTACATCTTCAAGCTTGCGACACTCCAAGTAGTTCTCTGGTTTCTATTCAGTTGACTGGATCTGAAAATTACGCTTTGTGGAGTAGATCAATGAAAATAGGTCTACTAGGTAAAGGTAAATTGGGATTTGTTTATGGCAAATGACCTATGAGTTCGTTTCCTGCTTCACTTCATGATCTATGGGAGAAATGTAATACCATAGTACTCTATTGGATCTGATATCTGTTAGTAGGGAGTTACTTAGTGGTATAGTGTATGCTAGCAATGTTCAGCAGGTGTGGAATGATCTAAAGGAAAGGTTCGACAAAGTAGATGGTTCTAGAAATTTTTTTCTGCACAAAGAGATTGCTTCTCTGACTCAAGGAGTATCATCAAGGAGTATCATCAGTTTCCAGCTATTACTCTAAGCTCAAGGAGCTTTGGATGGAGTTTGATTCACTTATGCCTTGCTCTGGTTGTGCATGTGAAGTGTCTAAGACCTATGTTGTTCATTTCAAATATCAGAGGTTAATGCAATTTCTTCTAGGGTTGAATGAATCTTATAATCAGTGTAGAAGTCAAATCATGATGATGGATCTTACACCAGGTGTGAACAAAGCTTACTCATTAGTAATGGCTGAAGAGTGTTAGAGAGTACTTGGTAAATCGAATATAGTAGGGACTGAAGGCACTAGCTCTATTAATTCTAGGCAATTGACTGAGGCAATGGCATTTTTCAGTAATGGGAAGGGGTTTACTAGATCAGGAGGGCCTACAATCCAGTCTGGAGGATCTACTCAGTCTGGATCAAGTTTTAGACCTTAGAAATCCCTTAACAACAATCTGTATTGTGATTATTGCAACTGGAAGGGCCACACTAGAGCTGTGTGTTTTAGATTGCATGGGTACCCTGCTAACTGGAAAGGTAAGAGGCGGACTAGCCCTGGTCCTATCACTGCAACCAACCTTGTAGGAGCAAATTCTCCTAGCAATGGTAATGCTAGTTTCATGGATTTTCAGTCTAGTTCAGGGGCTCCTAGTCAAGGCTTTACTACTGGGAACAGTTCAGGCAACTATCATATTCATCAACCTCTTTCATTATTAGGAGGTACTTCATACTCAAATTTTCCCCTGCTCTTATGACTAACATGCAGCCCTACCAATATCAGACTCCACATTGGCTATATCTAGTGCATCAACCATCTCATCATCAATACATGCAAATGCCACTGGAACTTGAGAAGACTAACAATAATGCTGCTGGAAGAGCATCAGGTATGTTAAACTGTTCTATTCATCCAAATGTTGTTGACAAATGGATAGTAGATTCAGGAGCCTCCAAGCATATGGTCAATGCTCTTCACTTGTTAACTCACTCTATTAATCTCCATGATTCCCCTGAGGGTAAAGTGCACTTACCTACTGGTAGTTTAGCTAAGGTCAGTCATTGGTTGTTCTCAGATACTTGGAGGGATTGAGATCACTAATGTACTGTATGTTACTGAGTTCAAGTATAACTTGCTCTTTGTGCCAAAGTTAACCAAGGAGTTAAATTGTTGTGTTCTTTTCTATCCTGATCACTGTGTATTTCAGGATCTCTCCAGTGGGAAGGTGATGGGGATTGGCAAGTTGGAGAATGATTTATATGTTCTTCAAGCTGACTGTCAGTTGAAGTCACAAGCAACAGTTTCTTTACCATCAGCTTATACAGTTTCCATTACTACATCATGTGCCTCACAACCTACTATAGCTCCTGCTAACAAGAATGTCTCTCTATGGCATAAAAGGCTGGGCCATGTTCCATTTACTACTCTTAAAATGCTTGGATGTTTCAAATCATTGTCTTCCAAGTCTGATACAATTTGTACTGTATGTCCCTTAGCTAAACAGTCAAGACTTTCTTTTCCATTGAGCAATACAACACCTACTACTTGTTTTCATACTTTACATGCTGATGTATGTGGTCCCTATAGAGTGCCTACTCATGATCATATAAAAGATATTTTCTCACAATTGTGGATGATTGTTCCAGATATACTTGGTTATTTTTGTTAAATTCCAAGTCTGAAGTAATTGAAGAGCTTAGAAATTTTCTTGCAATGATCAGGAATGTATTTTCTGCCAGTATAAAGATTTTAAGGACTGATAATGGGTGTGAGTTTTTTAACTCACAAGTGACTTCTTTACTCTAGTCCCTAGGTATCCTTCACCAAAGTTCTTGTATTTACACTCCACAACAAAATGGAGTAGTCGAAAGAAAGTATAGACATATTTTAGACACAGCCAGAGCACTGAGATTTTAGGCTAGTTTGCCACTCAAATTCTGGGGAAAATGTGTTCTTACCAGTGTATATCTCATCAACAGAATTCCCTCTCAAGTTCTTAAAGGGAAGACTCCATATGGTATTTTATTTCAATCATCACCAACCCTTGATCACTTAAGGGTATTTGGATGCCTTGCTTTTGCTACAGAAGTCAGAAAAATGGATAAATTTGCCTTAAGAGCAGCTCCAGCTGTTTTTCTTGGTTACTCAGCCTTGCAAAAGGGATACAGATTATTTGCCCTGCACACTAAGGAGTTTTTAGTGAGTAGAAATGTGGTGTTTAATGAGGATATCTTCCCATTTCAGTCTATGCATTCAGATGTATCTCCCCTATTTAATGTTTTGCAGCCTATTGAGTTGTGTGACTCAACTCCTTTATGCTTTAACTGATAGATGCTCCTCTGGTATTACTCTTGTATCTGAGCATGCTCCTATAGCTCCTACTGATGAGCCAGCTCAGGTTCCAGTTCCCTCTATTGATGATCCTCTTGTTTCCCCTACTGCATCTCTTCCTAGTAGGAGATCTTCCAGAAATATCAAACCCCCTGTATGGATGCATGACTTCATTACTACTCAGCCTAGGTCTAAATGTTTGTATCCATTGTCAAATCATGTTAGCTATGTCAATCTCTCTGGTGTCTATGGAGAAGCTTTAGCTGCTTATTCTAGTATTATTGAACCTACTTCATTTGTTAAGGCTGCTGGTCATCCTAAATGGGTAGAAGCCATGAGATCAGAAATTGCAGCATTAGAAGATAACCATACTTGGAGTCTTACTGAGTTACCACTAGGAAAGCAACCTATTGGGTGCAAGTGGGTCTTTAAAGTTAAATATCTAGCCTCAGGTGCTGTTGAAAGGTATAAGGCAAGACTGGTTGCAAAGAGTTTTAGTCAAAAAGAGGGCTTAGATTACTCAAAGACTTTTTCTCCTGTTGCCAAAATGATTACAGTAAGATCAGTCTTGGCTGTGGCTGCTGCAAGACATTGGTCTGTGTTTCAAATGGATGTGCACAATGCATTTTTGCAGGGTGATCTTCCTGAGGATGTCTATATGGTTATTCCACCTGGTTTTTGCAGACAGGGGGAGACTGGCAAAGTTTGCAAACTTCACAAATCCTTATATGGTCTAAATCAGGCACCAAGACAATGGAATCTTAAACTGACTGAAGGTTTAGTTCAGTTGGGATTTGTTCAAAGCCATTATGATTATTCCCTCTTTACCAAGAAAGTAAATAAGGAGTTGATAGTGGTGCTTGTGTATGTAGATGATCTACTTGTGACTGGCAGCTGTAGTAACTTGATTGTGCATACTAGAAATGACCTTAAACTCAAGTTCAAAATGAATGATCTGGGAGAACTAAAATTCTTCCTTGGTATTGAATTAGGTCGAAGGAGGGGTATGTAATGAGCCAGCGCAAGTACGCCTTGGAGTTGATATCTGAGATGGGTTTAAGTGGAGCCAAACCAGTGTCTACACCTCTGGATCCTAATCTTAAGCTAACATCCATTGAGTATGATACACATGTGCAAGGATCAGGAACTACCGTATCAGACAGGCCCTTAAAGGATGTTGGCAGATACCAAAGATTAGTGGGAAGACTGTTGTACTTAACTATGACCATAGTTGATATCTCCTTTGCAGTACAGACATTAAGTCAATTTATGCATGCTCCTAAAGAATCACATATGGAAGCTGCTCTAAGGGTGGTCAAATATATCAAGACAGCTCCTGGACTTGGTTTGCTTATGCCTGCTCAAAGTTCAGAACTTCTGACTGTCTATTGTGATTCAGACTGGGGTACTTGTAAGGACGCAGGAAGCAAAAAAACTTGCGCGAAGGACGTTTTCTTCTCTGCCCTCTCCTCTCCAAAGGCCAAGGGAGAGACTGCATCCCTTTCCTTCGGTAGCTCTTTTGGTTTCCCAAGGATAGCGGTAGCTGGGGCAAAGCCCGCTTTATTCGCTCCGCGAATGAGAGAGAAAGTCAGAGGAAAAAAAACGTTCTCTCTTTGCGAGATCCGAAAGTGGAGAACGCATAGCATTCTATGGGTACATAGGATCAAACGTAAAGCAGCGCTCTCTTGGCAGAGTTTTAGGCGGCAAGAGACTTTAGGGCTTGTTGGAGCTTCTGAGCATATACAAACAAGAAAGTTTGTAACTGGATATTTAGTAAAATTTGGAGATGCACTTATCACTTGGAAATCAAAGAAGCAAGAGAATGTTGCCAGAGTATGGATTCAACAGTTGCAGAAGCTGAAGCTGAGTTCAGGAGTATGGATTCAGCAGTTGCAGAAATAACTTGGCTAATTGGAGTATACAAGGAACTAGGGGTGACTATTAAACAACCAGTGGATCTATTCTGTGACAGCAAGGCTGCAATACAAATTGCAGCCAATCCCATTTTTCATGAAAGAACTAAACACTTCGACATTGATTGTTACTTTGTCATAGAAAAACTAACTCAGGGTATGATTAAGACTCATCATGTATCCACCAAAGATCAGTTAGCAGATCTTCTTACAAAAGGGTTGTGGAAGGCTCCTCATCTGCACTTAATGGTCAAGCTGGGTTTAAAAGACATCTTTCAGCCATCAGCTTAAGGAGGGGTGTTGAGCATAGTGAGACTGATGAGCTGTTATACGAGTTAGTTAGGATGAACAGTAAATGCCATGAAGTTGGTTAGCTATTAGTTACTAGTTAAACTGTGGTTATTTTATAATTAACTAGACTGGATCGTTAAAGTAGATCCAAGTAATACACACTATATATAGTGGTGTAGATATTTTGTAAAGCATAATGTTGTACAGAATATTCAATACATTTTCAGTTTCCCTTTTTCTTCATGACTGCTCTTCACATTGTTATCAAATAGTTCTCCAAAATTCGTCCCTCTATTGATATTATTAGGAAAGACTTTGCTGAAATTATTCCGGATAAATGTGTTATCACCATCGGAGTGTACGATATGAGGCATGTTTTCATCGACTTTGATAATATTGAAGACCACCTCGATGTCGCTTCAAGAAGCTATATTCCGCTAGGAGGAGACATCATTATGAAAATTGAAAAGTGGAGTACGAACTTCAAACCTGAATCCAACAACACCACTGCCCCTATTTGGATTACCTTTCCAAATCTACCATGTCATTACTACGAGTGGGATGCTATTTGCCGTATTGTTGAACCAATTGGAATCCCGCTAGTGTTGGACAAAGCTACTATTTCAAAACAAGACCAACTACGGTAAAACTGAGAGTAGAAATCGACCTTGCAAAACCAATTCTAAGAGAAATTACAGTTGAAATAAGAGACAAAAATGGCAACATGAATGTCTTTGTGCAAAAGGTAGAATATGATACTCTACCAGCCTTTTGTTGCCATTGTAAAATGCAAGGCCACAACGATAAAAACTACAGAATCCTTCATCCCGAATTAAGAGAGGAACAAAGAGGAGCGGGGGATAACCAATCTATGAAGGCAGATCCCTCATCCAGTGGCAGGATAGAGTTGGCAAAGAACCTCAAAAAGGATACTCTACCAAGAAATGACAAGGGGCATAACAATGGACAGGAACAGTCACAAGCTACTACTCTCACTAAGTCAGTAGACACACAACTTGATTCATATTCAGAAACATCCACAAGTGTTGGTGGATGGAAAACTGTTACAAGAAAGAAAGGAAATGTAGCTAATCCACAAGTCAATAATACAAAGAACGCAAAATGCAATAGTATTGGTATGATGATGGCTGAAAAAAACAATACACATACTTGTAGCTTCATAGGTACTTAAAATGCAGTGGTAGTAACTCACAACATTATAGAAGAAGTGAAAAATATAGAGATAGTCACTCTTGAATGCTCCCAGCATATGTAACAACTCAACACCCAGGTGAATACTAAGCACACAAGACTTGACAAAGAAAAGGAAACCAAAGAGAAAAACCAAAAACCAAAAACAAACTACCATTAGAAGAAACCCCAAGAAAAGCAAACATGAGAAAGAAGTTGAATTACCCGAGGTTGATGACCATTGGCAAATCTTGAACACTGATCTAGTGAAGGTTAACATGGAGGAGATCTCAAAAGTTAATAGAAAAGGGAGGAAGTTTTCTACCAAAGTTGTTCTACTGAGAGATTTGATTATTGGTAATGAACACATTAGTAAGGAGAACAAAAACTTAGTACATCCTCCCCACTTTGGGCTAGATTCCAAATTAGCGGAGAAATATGCAAGCTGGAGAGACAATGAAATAGGTCGATAATATCAACCTATGGATGAACCTGATCCACCAAATGTCTAGGATCCAGGTGGAAGTGTTTTGCCAGTTAATATGAATCACAAGGCCACTGCAATATATTACAGTAATATTGATCAAGACCAGGTCATTCCCATGGTTACTCTACCAGAGGAAGAAGATCGATCCAAATCAGATGATGAAAAATCTATTAGAATCGGTGAACGACTAACATGCAAAACTACCAAATCCACTGATACTCAATGGGAAGTGATCCTTTTCAACAACCTTTCTCCAAGAGGCCTTAATGGACATAATGGAGAGGAAGACAGTGGTTCCTACAATAAAGGAACTATCACTAACAAAGAAGGTCATCAAAATTTCTCTTAAATGTACTCAATGATCAGTACACTTTCATGGAATATAAGAGGCATTGCCTCCCAGGAAGCTGCTGATAGACTCAAATACATCAAACAACAATACAATCTTTCTTTCATCTTCGTACAAGAGCCTATGGTAAGAGTAGGAAAGATTGAAAGATACAAACGAAAGCTAGGCATTCAATATTGTTTTTTATAATTGTTCCAATAAAATTTGGATTTTTTGGTCCTTTGATTTTGTGATTAACATCATTGATGACAAGGAACAACAAGTTCTTCTACATATTACTCAAGTCCAAGGCCCTCTGAATTTCTGTATCTCTGTAGTTTATGTCAAATGTGAGGAACCAGGTAGGACTAATCAATGGCCCTTGGGGGATAGTAGGTGATTTTAATATGGCCTTAAACTCTAGTGAAAATAGTGGAAGACCTTATAGAGTAGAGGATGATTTGATTTTATCTCTTGCCTTACTGATTGCCATCTATAGGATTGAGGTTATCTTAGTGCTCCATTTACTTGGAGTGACAATAGAGACCCTCCAAATACCATTTGGAAACGATTGGACAGATTAGCCTATAATGCGGAATGGTTTGACATTTTTGGAGGCACTACTGTTACCCATCTGGCCAGAATATGCTCTGATAATTACCCCCCCTTCTCATTAACTGTGGATCTAATGATATGGATCAGACAAAATATTTTAAATTTTTAAATATATGGGCTGATCATGAGGACTACTTGGGAGTTATTCAACAATCTTGGTCTCAAGAAGTCCAAGGGAATCCTATGTTTATATTGCATCAAAAAATTAAGAGAGTGCAAAACACTCAGTGATTGGTCCAGAACTGCCTTTGGAGATATATATGAAGAACACAAGAGGTTAGAGAGGTTTATCCAAGATCTTGAAATGAATTCTATCATAGACAATAGTCCCGTTAACAGAGAGAACATTTCTAAAGCTAAAGCTGAGTATACAAGATTTTAAAAGTTGCAAAACTCTATTACGAGGCAAAAAGCTAAGGTAAAATGGTTGGAGGATGGAGATGCTAATACTGCATTCTTCCATAGTATCATCAAAGATAGAAGAAGGAAACTTTCCATTCATAAAATCAAAGATATGGAAGGAAATTGGGTCGAAGGGAGCGATAATGTCGCAAATACAGCTGTACAATTTTTCCAAAAGCTTTTCAGTGCGGAAGAAATACTCGAGGATTCTCAAATCCTTAGTGTAGTGCAAAAATTAGTTATTGATGCTGACAACATGCTTCTTACATCACTTCCTACTCTACAAGAAGTGAAAAATTGTGTTTTTTCTATTGATCCTAACAGTTCTCCGGGCCTTGATGGTTTGAATGGCAAATTTTATCAAAGTGCTTGGAATGTGATTGTTGAAGATATTCACAGGGCAGTTTTGGCCTTTTTCAAAGGGGCTTCTATTCCTAAATTCATGTCTGATACTTGTCTTATCATGCTTCCTAAAGTTAACTCTCTGTAACAATTTTCTGATATTCGGCCTATTAGTCTATGCAATGTATCTAGTAAGATAATTGCAAAGCTTATCAATGTCAAACTCAGCTCTATCTTGCCAAAAATATTAATCACCACTAATCAGAGTGGTTTTGTTAAGGGAAGACCCATTGCAGAGAATATCCTATTGACTCAAGAAATTGTTGAAGATATCGGCAAACCAAGGAAAGGGAGCAATGTGGTTATCAAACTTGATATGGCCAAGGCCTATGACCGTGTGGCTTGGCCCTTTTATATGTTTCATGCTTAGACAGTTGGGTTTTTGTGAAAACTGGATTGATCTCATTTATAGATTTATCTCCAACAATTGGTACTCCTTAATTGTAAATGGTAGCAGACATGGCTTCTTCAAATCAGATTGGGGTCTCAGACAAGGAGATGTCCTTTCCCCCTCCATTTTCATATTATCTGCCGAACTACTTTCTCATATGCTCAACAATCTCAAGAATAATCCCAAATTTAGAGGCTTCTATATGAATCCCCAAGGCCCTCAAATTACTCATTTATCCTTTGCGGATGATACCATTATCTTCTGTAGTAGTTTAAAACAATCTCTGAAGATAGTCCTCGATACCCTTGATACGAATGAGAGAATGTCTGGACAACTTATCAATAAAACCAAGAGTTGTTATAATATGGCTCCAAGAACTGCTCAAAGTACTGTTATTAGAGTTGGTAGAATTTTGGGCATGAGATTTAATACGTTCCCTCTGAAATATCTTGGTTGTTATATCTTTAAAGGTACCAAAAAGCTGGAAATCTTTGCCGAGATGGTGACCAAAGTGATCAATAGAATTAAAGGATGGCATCTTAAGTTTTTGTCTTCGGGAGGGAGGGCTGTTCTAATTAAACATGTACTTATGGCACTAAATATCATACATTAGCAGCTGTACATCCTCCTAAAGGCACTTTGAAGGATATTGAAATTTTCATAGCTAGATTCTTTTGGTCCGGACTTGACACTAAAGCGAGACAATATTGGGTTTCCTGGAAAAACCTCTATTTTCCATATGAAGAAGGCGGCACTGGCTTCAGAAGAATTCAAGACACTTGAAAGGCTTTCATAGCCAAACAATGGTGGAACTTCAGAATGAACAACTCACTATGGTCCAAGTTCATGAGTTTCAAGTATTGCGAAGGATCCAACCCTGTTCCCAATCAATGGAATAAGGGTCAATCTCACTGTTTACATCCCTACTCTATTCAAATAGGGCGAAACGTCGAGGTGACTCAAAAAATAATCAATTAATTCAGTTTTAAAAGAATTTTAAGAAAAAACGTGTTTTAAAGAAGTCGCCACCTAATTTTAGGAAAACTAGGAAACCAATTATATGATCTACGAAACCAAGAGATTCTAGGTAAGGGGTTCAAGTGATTTCGAAGGGAAGGTATTAAGCATCCTTCGAAATCCACAAATGTGGTTCCCGACTGAATTCACTTTTTCAAATTTGAGGAGAAGATAAAAACAAATATAAAAATATAATAAACAAATACAATAATAATAAGAAAAAAAGCTAGATTTGCTTAACATCAATAATATGCACAATAATAAATCTAAAATATTGTTCTAACTTTGTTCTAATAGTTTCAATGGAAAGCAATTCCGAGTACCTGTAAAAACACTTATAGTAGTAGATAAATACTTATAAAAATAAATGAATTAAATAATAAATTCAAAATAAAAAATCCGTCTTATTGACATGGGAGGCCTTGGAAATCGACGGTAGTTTCTTCATCAGCCATTTTAACATACAAAATATATAAACTTAAACTAAATTTCTGTCTTTAACATTGAGAATGTCTCCAAAACCGACAGAGAGATTTTTTCATTGGCCAATTTTAACAAACAAAAAGTTGAATCCACAAATAAACTAATGATAACGCAATGGTAAAATGAAATAATAATAAGCAAGATTATATTTCGATCCAAAGTAATCAACGAAGTAAACCACAAAAACTATCAAAAAATAATATATATATATATATATATAGAAACAATCATTAAAAAGATTACCGGAAAAGAGTCTAAAAGTAACATAAAATTAACAACTAGATATGATAGCTAAGTAATTGATTTTAACATTGTAACAATAACAAAATAATCAAAAGACGGTAATAAGCAAAAAAAAAATAGAACATTGGAAAGTGGCAAACAAACACAAAAAGAAACATTTGAACGGTAGCTTGAGATATATATATATAT
>JAJOOR010005894.1:0-39315 GCA_036250505.1 Solanum acaule | reverse complement strand
CGTATCGGAAGGGAAGTAAAATGCAGTTTTAGTCCCCTCGATATGACTCCAACTTTTCTCATTCATTTGACAAGATGAATACAAAGTTTTCTTTTGAGCTCCAAAGCAATAACAAATCACCCCTTTCCCAGATACATCTACCATACTCTCATTTTCTTTGAAATATAGAAAATATACAATAATTGAAAGACAATTTGACCTTGTCACCCACCAATAGCCATGTATAGCAGCTTTCGAGGACGCACCATTGAGAAAAGCCTGTCTATGTAGTCAAACATGCAATGGAAAACCTCATCGAATGTGGTTGGAGAAGGCTGCATTAGAAAGCATCGGAAGTAATGATATAGAGAATAGAGAAGATAGTATAAATAACCGAGATATCTAACAAATATATACCATGAAAGTAGAATCTTTTTCAAACATGTATTCAACAGAAACATAGGTCATCAACAAAAGAGCATAATGTTCTAACAATTTGTCCTAACTTTCCCATTCTTACTATAGCAGAAAAGAGAGAGGGATTCAGGAAAGATTCCTGCAGCTCAAATAATGCATCCAGGGGAAGCCAAAAAGCAAATAATAGCTAGGCACTAAAGGAACCTAACTATGGGTGACGAAATGAAGTGGAATACAGTAATCATAACCAAATAAGCAGATAGTTTATTACTTTTTACAACTAAAAATAAGTAAAAGGAGGACAAACTTCCACCAAAAGAAAACTAACACATGCGACATTAACACTCTGTTTGGATCATTTTGGATCATTGTTACCCATTGTATTGTATTGTATTGTATTGTATCGTTACGATACCAACAATGTTTGTTTTGATTGTTACTTAAAATGTATCGAATTGTATTGTTAAATTCCGTTGTTACGTAACAATGAAAACCCCTATTTTATGGAACAACCGATTTGGTGTGTTCCGATTGTTACTTAATTTCTTTTTCCAATTATATCTTTACATAATATTTCAAAATACTATTTTACCCTTTACCTTATATTATTTAATTCTAGTCAAACCTCCTATCCTAGAACAATTAAGGATATTTTAGTAAATTTATAAATTACAATACGGTACAATACAATCAAACCAAACAATTAAAATGTTATTAAACAACAACAAACAATACAGTCTAGCCAAACATTGTATCTACAATACAGTACAATAGAATACAATACAATACAATACATTATGAAACAATGGGTAACAATGATCCAAACAGAGTGTAATGCATTACAAAACTAAAATGATTCATAACTCATTTTCTATGTCATTTATCTTCTTTTTTTTTTGATAACCGAGAAATCCGTCTGTGACCCGCCCTTTAGACCAATCACAGCCTTCTAAACTCGATGGATAATGGGCCCGCCCCTCTACATTCTCCACTTAAATACCAAACTTCGCTTTGCATGGTGTGGGGCTTGAACCTGCGACCTAAGCCACAAATCCTCCACCTTTTGCCACTCGAGCTAGGGCTTGGGGGCAAAATTTATTAAACATTATTTTTTAAACATTATTTATCCAAAATTCTACCATCTTTTAAAGGCAAGAGGTCCACAAGATTGTGTTTGTGACATCCTCTAGCAGCATTGAAATTTAACATATAGGATACATAAATAGAAGGATGCACTGAGTATCTCAATTCTATGCACTTTCTTCCTAAAGATCACGTTCCGGAAATATTGATCAATACATAAGCACACTTCTTGCAACACCAAATCGAATCTTTTATGTATAATCAAACTTCACATCACCAAGATTAACATCTTGTTTAACTCTAAGTATCTGACCCAACAATAAGGGGCTCTTACACAGAATTTTTAACAAACCCAGAGAGATTCACCAAAAGAGTTATCAGATTTCATAATGACAAAGTATATAATAAGCACTCAGCAGAACTGTAACATCTAGGATTCAAAAAGGGAGAAAATTTTAGTTTTGAACAGACCCAGTGCCAGCACAGACGACACCACCCACGGCCCATAGGTGGGACGATGGCCCGTTGGTGGTGGCGTGGTTGGCAAGTGGGAATTTTCCAAAAATGTCAAGTTCCAGTAGTTTTTTAACGGTTCACCAAGACAGTCCGTCATTTAATGCACGAGTCGTAGATAGGTCTCGTAAGTGAGTCCCAGACTTAGAGAGATTTTGGGGCCAAGGGTTGGGACCTACGACCGTGGTCCACGATCCAACGATGGACCCACGAGCCGTAGGTATGGTCCGTTGTTGGGGGTCCACAATAAGTGGTCTCTGATCTCAACCAGGACGGTCCGTGATCTGACCAACAGACCGTGGGTCAGGTCGTGGGTGCCTACGGCAGTGATTTTTCCTTGAGGGCTTTTGGGTCGTGGGTAAGGTAGCCTAATACTATGTCGTTTACCCTTCATTTAAAGCCCTATATAAGTGTTTTTACCCCCAAATTTCCCCAATTGAAATCATTCTCTCAAATTCTTAAAAGAACAAGTCTTCCTCTACCAAAATATTTCTCTCTAGAAAGCTTGAAGAAGGAATCAACCTAGGGTTTCAAGTCAAGTCTCCAATTCCACCATTGAAGGCAAGCTTTTGGAATTGAGGTATGATAGTCTTCATCCATGGAGCCGTTTCCTCCATGGAGTTCCTAAATTCTCCAATTTATAAAGTTAGAAATTCCCAATTGACTTAGGGTTTTCTTCTATGTCATGGTTTCCTTTCAATATTGATATAATTGATTGTTTTATGAAGTATTATGCATGAATTGATATAATTCCATGATTTTACGATGAATCCATATGAACCCATGCTTATCCCATATTTTCTAGACTATGATGATTGAAAGTGGGTTTTGAACTATGAAAGAGGATTTCATGAATATATGCATGTTCTTATGAAATTGATGAAAATGTTTTAAGGATGCTTTGAGAGTGAAGTATCAATATGATTATTGTTGTGTTGTGAAAGAATTTCTCATATACACATGAAAGCATGAATGTGAGGTTCTCTCACATAAAGGATTCTAAGGTTCAAAGGTCTTCTCACCTAAAATGAATCAAAGATAAGGAGTTATTCTAATAACAAGCAAACAGCGATTACCCATGACCTCCAATACTAAGACAAGTGGCGATTACTCATGTCTCATGATTGTTAAGAAAAGTTAAGAATAACGAATATTCCATGGGAGTTATGCTTAGCACCGAGTGGACAAGTGGCAATTACCCATGTCCCTAAACTATATGTCAACATAGGATTGTCTAAATAGACATTAGCTAGTGGATCCACGTAAGCTAGAAGTTCATGGTCTTACCTTGGCAACTAGGACACCTCTTTTCGGTGTGGGGTAGACACCGGATTCCATGTTGATAGCTCACGTGATTTTACACGTCGGTTAAAGGTAATTCTCCCACATTAATGAATCAAGGTTACTTTAAGAAGTATCTCACATGTGATTTAAGGTGATATCTACTTGCATTGACCATGTTTTGTGATTTATAGTTTTCCAACTCTTTTATATCATGTTTTAGCTTGGTCATTGCATATTACGAAAATGTCCCTTTATCATAATTTTTACACTTCATGCATCGCTATCATACTTGATACATATTTGTACTAACGCATACTCTTGCCTACATTTCTTACCCAAATGTAGGGTCCGACACTCCATACTTGCACTTCCGTGGCTAGGGATCTATTAGCAGAAGATTGAAGATTGGTGAGTCCTCATGTTCCGAGGACCAAGCCTTTATTTCATTATGTCATTTCATTTCAGTTTTGAACTTGATGTACGGGTTACGTCCCAATTTCTTCTTATGTACTAGATGGATTTGAGACATTGTTAGATTCCGCTTCGTTTTATAAAACTTTATGCTTTAAAATGATCTTTTAAATCTCCTAATTTCTATTATCTTGTCTATGTATGCTAAGTGACTTGTATGGGGCCTCTCGGGGTCCTATACACCATGTTACACCTAGGGTCTACCTTGGGTCGTGACAAGAATCAGATTTTAATGTCATTTAATTTCAAAAACTATTTTTATGTCGTTTAATAATAAATCTCAACACTGCCTGATTTTTCTTACAACTTGACCATAAAATTGCTCATGTTTTAGAGAGTTGTCAACAGTGATTACATGAAATCACGCATCGAAGTAGCCATAAGCATATAAAAAGGCATGCATCACCTGTGACTTCTTCCTAAACATTACAAAAGCACCAGCAGTGAAACTAGTTAACTATAAATTGCTAGGACACAAAAGTCATGAATGCCCAGCAGGATTCAGCAATACTATAGAACAGAGAAGCCAGAGATTCATGACCTTTTTTATAACTGTGGTATTCGATCCAACTTGCACGCACCTTGATTAATTCTACGAGTACTATGTCTACCAAGGCTTGGACAAATAGGAAGAAATTATCTAGTATTTTTTGTCTCTCTTGGAAATTGAACTTGAGACCTCATAGTTCCATCACTTCTTTGACCACTAGGCCACACTCTCGATATTGCCAGAGATTCATGACTTGCAACAACAACACCTCCGCCTTAGTCCTAAACAAGTTTGGTTCTGTTAAATAAATCTTTACTTCTCCATTTAAGCTCGACACATGTCATCATCATACTTAATAAAATAAAAGGGAAAAATAAGTTAAATACCTCATAGTGTTTCACTTGGTTGGTAACTAGGAGAGCTTGCCTGACACATGATAAACTTCAAAATAGGGGAAAAAGTATTGCCTCAAGATGTTATCTTTGTAAAGAGGCTCTAGAAACCAACAATCATCTGTTTCTCCTCTGCAAAGTAACAACACAAGTATGGGCTCTATTCACCAATATAAAGAGCCTAAATTGGATTATGCCAAAACATACCGTAGACCTACTAAGTTGTTGGGTCAGAAGGGGAGGTAGTAAGAGCCAAAGGACGTGGTGGAGAACAGTACATGTATCTGGTGGATCATTTGGAAGGAGAGAAATGAAAGAATGCACTATAGAGAAGATTAAGTGGAAAGTAATTACCACTTTAGGTATTTGGGGTAAAGAAATGAACATAGAAGAAGAAATTCAACTAGTGGATTTCATAGGAGCTTTGTAAGTAGTCCTTTTTTTTTTGTTGGTTTTTCTATGTAACTAACACTTTTGGAGGTGGCCAGCATAGCCCTTAATGCTGAGGAATACAATGTTACCAGTTTCAAAAAAAAACAATAACAATATTAGTAGTTCTCTGACAAGACTAAATCTTATTCCCAATAAGTAAATATCACCCATATGTATCTTTTTCTTCTATAGAGTTCCATTTTTGAGTAAATTTGTGTTGATCCCAAAAATAGTAGATTTTTCAATACAACTTCCTTTAATGTGATTTTAAGTCTACCTTGAACCTTTTTAACACCTTCACTCACAATAGTTTTAACACCTATAGGCAATGCATTTGTAGGTCAAACCAGAACATGCCCAAGTCATCTTAGGTGACTTTCTATCATTTTATCCTTGATGCATGCTAAATGCTCCTTCCAGCAAATGTCGTCATATTTAATCTTATCTAATCATGTATGACTCCACATCCATTCTGGCATCCACAATTCTACAATACTTATTTGGTGGATATGTTGGACTTTAGCGGCCCAACATTCATCATATAATATTGTCAAACTTATTATTGTTTTGTAAAATGTGCATTTCACTTTGGTAGGCATTCTTCTATGACATAATACCAAATAGCACTTCTCCACTACAAATCTTCAATCGTCCAATATAATTCTTTTTTTTATGACAAGGGAAACCCGCAGTCGCTACCCTTTGAGTGCGCACAGGATAAAACCCTTGCTCCTATGCAATAGCTCGCAAACCACACCGGAAAGGTAACCTGCACTAGGCAAGCCTGGTGCGACGAACTCGACCAAGAAGGCAAACCCCTTGTTATCGTTAGCAATAGGTTTCAAACTTGAGACCTCCTACATGGAAGTCCCAAGCCCAAACCACTGAGTCACCCCGAAGGATCGTCCAATATAATTCTATAAATAACGTTTTCATTTATCATCTTATTCTTTTGAAACAATGACCTTAGATATCTAAATTGTTAGCACTTTGGCATCACAATTTCGTCTTGTCTCACCTCAACTTCACTCTTTACATGTTGACTAAACTTGCATAAATGTATTTAGGCATACTTCTACTTATCTAGAACTCCTTCTCTCTAAAGTGTTTCTCCATAGTTCAAGTGCATAGTTGACATCTTCATTTGTTTCGCCAATTAACACAATACAATCAAAAAAAATAATATACAACTTGAGAATCGAGTATTGTGTTTGGTTAGCTCATCCATAGCTAAGGTAAACAAGTAAGACCTCAATGTTGATCCTTAGTATAGATCCATTGTTATGGGGAACTCATGTGTATCTCCTACTACCTTTCCCACGCTAGTGATAGCTCCTTTATACATATCTTTTGGCATTTATTTATTTGATATTAATTCCTCATTCCCCATCACTCACCAAAGGATCTTCTGTGAGTACTCTTATCATATGCTTTCAACTACTTACCATATATAAATCTCTCTTCCTTATGCAATAAATTACTACCAATCTTCTTAGTAAGAATATCTCCTCCTTTGTAGAACTATCGAACATAAATCCAAATTAGTTCTCTGTCACTCTTGTTGTATTCGTAAAGCTACACTCTATCACTCTTTCTCAGAGTTTCATTGTATGCCTCATGAGTTCAATGACCCGCTAGTTTGCATAACTTTGGATATCTCCTTCGTTACTATAAATTGGAATTAGTTTCTCTTTCTCCATTCGTCAAGAATCGTACCACTTCTTAGAGTAGTATTGACTAGCTTGATGAGCTATTCTATTCCAACCTCTCCAAGATGCTTTCGGACATGTATGGGGTACTATCTTGATCAAAGTTTTTCCTCAAATACAGCCTAAGTTTACGAGTGTAGCTAAAATTTCTATCGTGCAAAGACAAATTCACGACTTGCAGCATATTAACATCAAAGAAACGACAATAAAAAGAGTACAATAATTGTTTACTAGGATATAATCTGCAAAAAGGGGATTATATTAAAGAGACGTCACAATAATCATTAGAAAACATTTTACCCAAGAAAATTTTTAAAAAACAAAACATTAGACTAAATAAGTAATCTAAGATGTTAATTTGACTGTGAGCCAAATCATTGACATTTGAAAGAAAAATACTAAATTACGGGTTGAATAGTAAAATCTATCAAAGCATAAAATCAATAGTTTTAACTAACTTGAATTCTTGTAGGTTGTAACTTGTGAAAGTAGTATAGAAACGAAATGGAATGTGTGCAACATAAATGGAAAGCTTGAAAAGTACATTTCAGCATACACAAATTCATGCTCAATTTATATATGAACCACCACCAATTCAAAAATACAACACAACACGCAGTCAAATTCCAACAAAAATTCATTTAAAACACTAACATAACTCAGCAACCAATCATAGAGGACTAGAATAAACTAAAATTGAAAGGTAGAGGACTGGAATGCGTACACAATCAAATAATACCATACATATCCAAATACAAGTTATCATATTCAAGGTTGTTTGGATTACTACATTCCAACACACACAAATTCATACTCAATTCATATAAAAACCACCACCAATTCAAAAATAAAACAGACACACAGTCAGATTCAAACGAAAATTCACTTAAACACACACACAACTCAGCAACCAATAATCATACAGGACTAAAATTAACTAAATCAAAGAAAGAGTATTGAAATGCGTACTCAATCCAATAATACCATTCATATCCAAACACAGGTTATCATATACAGTGTTGTTTGGATTAGTAAACTTCAGCATACACAATTTCATACTCAATTCACATATGAACAACTCACCAATTCAAAAATAAAACACAGACACAGTCAAATTTGAATGAAAATAATATTAAAAAAAAACTCAGCAAGCAATAATCATACAGTACTAAAATTAACTAAAACTGAAAGGGATAAGATTTAAGTGCTTACTCGATCTTCGGGGTGAAAACATGGATGAACAATACCATTCATATCCAAATACAAGTTATCATATTCGATATTGTTTGGATTAGGTTTACTCGTATCAAGTGGAAATTTAATTCCTTCAATAACAGGTGCTTCTTCTTCTATCACATCAACTATAACCATTGAATACTTCTCAGCTAACCATCGGTAAAATGCTGGAACTCCCATTGTAATTGAGCTTTCGAGCAACTGTCAATTGAAAAACCCTAGCTAACGAGCATTAAACGAAGATTTGCTACTGTAAGAGAAACGGTTTAAGAGAGAACAGGAAGGAATATGCTATAAGAAGTAGCAATGGCGGGCTCCGATTTTTAGAGTAAAGAGGTTAGGGCACAGAATGAATGTGAAAGGACGATAATACCCTTTGATTATATACATAATAAAAAAAGGACAATACAAAATCTAAGAAAGATACTTCATTAAATTTTTGCATTTTTTTTATTCTTTAATGTTGACTTTTAGATGATATGTGTAAGACGATAAAATTGAACTTCATATGGTGTGTAGTCAAAATCAGATAAACAAATCGAAATAAGAAGAATATTTATTACACCCTTAATTTCAACAAATTACTGAACCCCATGAATTGTTCTCTAGTTTTAAAACTTAATGAAGTTCTTGAATTCCGATCCATGAATCGTTCTTTAGTAGCTCTAGTAAATTCTCGAACTCTATCAATTGTTCCTTACTTTTAAACATATAAAATTTTGAACCAAGTTATTGATTCTTACTCCCGCTGCCCTTAATTACTTGTCCACTTTTGAATTAGCACATTTATTAATAAAACAACGAAAAAGGTTCAAAAATACCCCTAAACTATCTGAAATAGCTCACATTTACCCTTAAACTATATTCCGGCTCAAAACTACCATTCCCGTCATACTATTGGGTCAAACATACCCTTCTAATTAACAGAAGTGTGTTAAGTGCCATGTGGACATCACATGAATGTGGTAAGCGCCACGATTTCATCCATTTCCACGTAGACTAATAATAAGATTCCTAATCCCTAATTTTTCCCTTCATTTCTCTATTTCCATTTGAAACGATTTCACCCACCCAACTTAGGCATGCTTAGGCAATTCTCCAGCTTCCTCTGAATATAGTCAGCAAGCACCAGTGAACCTTGATTCTCCAGGTGCTAAAGAAGCACCAGTTTCCAGAGTTGTGTTAAGTTTGCGGATCTAAAGAGGAAGGATGAGAGAATATCTAAGAACTAACAATGTAACTGAATCTTATCATGAAGAACACCCGCGATAATGAGGGGAAAGGGGTGGGTGAAATCGTTTCAAATGGAAATGGAGAAATGAGGGGGAAAATTAGGGATAAGGAATCTTATTATTAGTCTACGTGGAAATGGAAAAATCGCTGCGCTTACGTGGTGTCCAACACACTTCTGTTAGTTAGAAGGGTATGTTTGACCCAATAGTATGACGGGAAGGGTAGTTTTGAGCCGGAATATAGTTTAAAGGTAAATGTGAGCTATTTTGGATAGTTTAGGGCTATTTTTGAGCCTTTTCCGATAAAACAATGATTGACATAGTGAGTTTACCATTTTACCCCTATTAATTATGAAGTGGATGAATTAAAAACTTAAGATTTTTAAGAAGTTCTACATTTTTCAAAGTAATTAATTGAGGGTATAATAAGTAAAAAAAATTGTACTTTCTTAATTTGTTAAAATGGACAAGTAATTAGGAACATATGGGAGGTATTAGTTTTGAAAGCCCCACAATATTTGAATTCCAATCCATAAATCAATTCTTCATTTTGAAACTCCACCAAATGTTTGAACCAACGATCATTTCTTGATTATGAACTTATAAAGTTTTAAATCTCATTTATCGTTTCACAATTTATAAAACTCCTAACAAATGTTTAAACCCCATAAATTGTTGGCTAGAAGCCCAAATCAGGTCTAATTTGGTACTCCTACTAGACAACCAAAAATTGGGCCTAACTAGCACAGTCCTTTACATGATTTGTGTCTAATAATATTACTAGTATATTTATTGAAAACATAATATTTGTAGAATTTCTTCAATCCTGATTTCTTTTAACAATTTATGCTGGTAAAATCTATTCAATCTTTTAGAGCTAAATCAAATATTACTCCTCAATTTCTTTTTATGTGACATGGTTGTTGTTCAAATCAATTTGTGCGTATTTTGAATGATTTCATGGGATTTTTGTCATCTTTCACTAACTATTAGATAATTGTGTATACCAAGGCGATGACAACTTAGAAGAAATCACCTAATGCTTATGTCTCTAACGACAAGATTTGAACTTGATGCCTTATAATTCTCAACTCACTTTAGTCTAAGCTATATCCTCAGATGCTTTACTATTGTTTTTATAACATATATAATTCTTTAATTATTATATGACTTATAGTACTTTTATATAATAGTTTTAATTTTTTTTTAAAAAAACTTAAATTAATTGTATTACAAGACCCATTTTTTCATATTATTTTGATATGTTTTATTTGAATCGAGAGTTTATCAGCAATAACATTTCTACCTTTTCAATATAAAAGTAATATTATGTACACACCACCTTTCTAAAGTCAGCTTATAATTTACACCGTGTATGTTATTATAAACTAACCAAACTTGAATTGGATATTTTATTTTTTTTACTAGAAAGAAACCTTTTAAAAAGTTTTCATAAACATCAAATTTTCAAGGGGTCAATGCCAGCTAGTAGTACATTATATCCTTAAATTAGTACATTAAGTACTAGTATTAAATCTAAGGATTAATTTAATTAAAGTCAAAAGTTCCAAAAATGTGAGCTGTGTGCCAGCTTCATTATTCTTCTTTTTCCCAAAAATATTAGTATGAGTTAATTTTATGAAAGCTAATTTCATCATTAAATTCCAATTATCACCTACCCCTCCCCAACTCCCCATTTTTATTTGTTCCTAATTTCCTTTGGCTTCACCCAACTCCATTAGCTAACAAGTTTGAATTATTTTTATATACGATTGATCACATATATAATAAAGTTTTATTCAAATGCAAGTTCTATTTCATAGATTAAGATTGATGTTATGAATGTCAAGTCATTGCGTGAATTACCAACATGAGTTGTGGTGCACTGGTGGGAGTGTTTCACCCTTAACCAGAGGTCTCGGATTCGACCCCTGGGTATGGAGAAAATCATGTTGGGAGCGCCACCCCCGAATGGCCCTGTAGAGTGCGATCCGAATTTAGTCGGAGCTCCAATGTGGACTCCGAACACCGGATAAAAAACCAAAAAAAAAAGTCGAAACTGCCTACTTACTATCAAGCTTATCATATTACATATTCAATAAAATCGAAATAAAAAACTAAATGAAACTGCCTACTTACTATCAAACTTATTATAAAATGATCATCCTTTTAGGACTATTATTGGAGATGGTAAATATTTGTTGTCCGGTAAAAAATTACCAAAACAACTATTATACATATATGGAGATCGGGAGCAAATCTACAAGAAATGATAAACGAAGGACACAAATATGAAGAAGGTTTTATAGTCTAAAAATAACATCATTTTCACAATTTTTTACATGTAAACGAAGGTCATAATGTTTGTATAAATCTTCTACCTTTCTCAGACTTCAATACCACACAACACTGAGAGTGACTTAAACAACATTGAGCACGCTACTACTCAATTATTCATTCGCTGTAAAAATAAATAAATTATCATATCATATTTTATTCAAAATCCATGTATAGTTATGATGTATAGAAGATTGTGAATACTTCTAATTAATTTACAATTTTTCCACAATACTAGTACAAAATAAATGAGCAACATTGCAAATTCTCTAAGTGTTTTGTAGTACTTGTTTCTTTGTTCTTGAATTTCACTCGTATTCAAAATATAGGACGACTCTGTGTGAGCTAATCAACTCATCCACTTTCTTGCCATCACCAATCACATTTCCACGACTGTCTGTATTCATCGACTTAAAATCTTGAACTCACCATATAGACTTATTATGCAAAAGTGGTCTAGAATCGCCCCAAAAATCAATATCACTTCGAATATCCATGTGACAATATCTTTGAAAATCTTCGAAATATTTCATGATATTATTGTTGTTGTTAGCATAGTCGAATCGAGCCAAGTAACGAAGTAACTCTTCGAATAAATATTCGTCACAAGGAATGGCTAATGGACCAGAGTTGGTAAAACCGTACTCTTCCTCTGTTTGTGACAACAATTTTTTGAACATTGGATGGTTTAAATAAGTGGCACGGACGATAAATCTCTTGTAATTGGGGCCTACTGTGACCGCTACGTGACCCGTAGGCACGTCGCTCGGGACGTGCCTACGGGTCAACGTTGTAGCGGCCTTCTTCCTCCAACGTTGCAACATTTGGCGGAGCTTAACAATATGGCGGATTTTGCTGCAAGAGGACATTTTTGTTAGGAAAGTTTTTTTGTAATGTTTGAAAGTGTGGGATGAGTAAGTATGGGTTTCAAGGGTAGGAAGGGGCAGATATATATAGTGGAAAGTGCAAAATAAATTAAATTATATACATATACTCTTTGTTTCTTTTTAATTGTCAGGTTGCGTTTTTCGAAAGTCAATTTGACTGAGAGGGTGTTTGGGTTGACTTAAAAGTTGGTCAAACATACTTTTAAGTCAGTTTTTGACTTCGGGAGGGTTTGACAAATATAAAAATAACTTAAAATAAGTCAAAAAAAGAATTAAAATAAGTTAGGAAGTGTTTGACAAGGTTAAAAATCAAAAGTGGGTCTCCCTTACTTTTTATTTTTTGACTTAAAGTCATTAAATTTGACTTTTTATTTTTGACTTAAAAGTTATTTTTCCAAGTCAATCCAAATGCGCTCTAAGTTTCAAATCTAAATTATATTACATTAATACCATATTTTAAATAAAAATTTAGATATTCAAAAACTATATGAAAAATACTACAAAATGCAATTTTTTCCATATCAATATGATGAAAAATTATATCTTAAAATGTTAGTTAAAGTTCATATCATTTGACTCTCAAAAAGGAAACTATAACGAATAAAAAGGAACGGAGAAAGCATTAATCTATGGTAGAACTTTGGATAATTGACAATTTTATATTATCAAATGTGTTTTTATGATTTGATTATTCCTTAAAAGACCAACATAAGCTGCTATTTGATTCTGCGGTGGTGGTTGGGGCATGTACGAAGATGCTCTATACCCCCTTTAACATTAGGGTTTTTTTGGGAACGAAGGATAAGAAATAATAGTTTCGAGATTAATCTTAAGATAATTAATTTATTTTATATTCAGTAATTAGAATAAAATTGTGAAATAATTTATTACGAAACTAATTATTTTAGAATTGTAATGTTCTTTTTATTCCACATTAATATTAGAAATATTTAATTCAAGAATAACTTATTTCCTGACCAAATGAGACGCTACAATATATGTAAGAACAACACAAAGGAAAAATGTTTGGCATTTGGTTAAGGAATGTTAAAATTTAGGGGTCCTCCATATCTGACCACAACCCATGTGCCAAGATGCCTCAGTTAGATGCCAATGAATTAATAATAAAATGTAATATATACAACTTATACGATATGGTGGAATGGTAAATATTTCTTCATCTTTAATCAGATGTTTGAGATTCGAGCTCTAGCTATGAAATCGTCTTTTCAAGGCAACGTTTAACCTTCCAATATAAAACTTCTTGGAACGAATCCGAATTTAGTCACACTCAACTTCAAACTACCTACAATTATTTCCACAACAGTCTCTTTTCCCCCACCAACAAACATACACATAATTTAAGTTATATATCATCAGTGAAGAATTACTTATACGTTACACCATGTAACATAATCACGAGTTATAACAGATAACTTATCTTAATTTTGAAATTATAAATCTCACATATTTTAAACTCCTATTGAACTTCCATTAAAATAAACAATTTTAGCTTCATGCAAATCCGCATGTGCAATTCCACTAATTATCTTGCTCATATGATCCAAAACAAGGATTAGACATAAGATAAAAACAAAATCCATAAATAAATCTTGGTATATATATTTATATTTATAAATTATACACTTTATTGTTTTGTTATCGTAATTAATTAAACAGGTTCTCACATGGTTTATTGATAAAAATACAAATTAATAAAAATTGCACTGATTATGAAAATCAAGCATGTATGGATTGTTCTAATAATCATACACCTAATTAATCAATGATTTATGGTCAATTGGACTGACCCAAAAACTTGATAGATGTTCATTGAACATCACTGATTTTAATCATTAAAATTGTTGGATAAGTGAAGATTTTATTTAATTGGTAGAAAAACATCTAATTTTAATAGAATGCAGCTGCTAGTTGGTGGTTCAAAATGAGCTTATTGTTTTTGTCTCAAGATTGGGAAATCCTTTTTTGTTAGTGTAGTATTTTGAATATGAAAAACTAGTTTAGGAGATTTACGGGGTTTTCTATAACGACACTGGAAGTGAATTCGCATCAATCATGGTTAGTATTATTGATCGTCGAGAATCATAAAGTAGATGAATTTTCTTTATCCACAGTCTAGATATTCTTTGGAGATGTAGAGCGTTTCACTTACACTAGCCATTGTCAAGTGTGGAAAAACTCTTTTTTTCTTACACCCATAATGGTGTATTTATTCCTAACCGTTAGGGTTAAGAAGTAGGACAAACTAATAGACTAAACAGGCTAATTAGCACTCCTTATGGATGGACTCGATCCAATAATTATTTCCAACAGTCACTGTCAAATAATTATCATTATATATTTTTCATATTTCAATATGTCTTACTTTTCTTTTACTTTGTTAAAAAAATATCACTTTGTATATTTATTAACTTTAATTTATACTAGCTTTTGATATTATTGTACGTGATATGTTTAAAATCACAAGATTCAATGATATACAATATACATTAGACGTTTCTTTAATTCAAGATCATGTGACTCAAAAATCTCCCTTTCTTTTTTAAAACTTCATGTCAAATCAAATAAAATAAGACGAAAAGAGCTATAGAAAGTGAATATTAAATAACATTAAGTAAATAAAACTGTGTTCTCACAAACATACTTCTAATTAATTCTCTACCAATATTCCACTAATAATCTTTCACCAATAATCCATCTCTAGAAAGAAAGAAAAATGTACAACATCGATCCAAAACCTTGTGTTCCACTCGAACATAATATACATAACTAAGAAATTTTGAGAAAAAAAAATTAATCTATTTCAACTAAACTATTGTACCTATATATTGTCACAAATCATAATAATTGTACGTATTTACTGACTTAAAATCTTAACCCAAGCTCTATTTACACGTACAAAATTACCGATTTTAGCAGTTAGGACAAGCTCTATTTTTAGTTAGTATTATATTAATGTCTATAACAGTAATTTTTTCAAATTTACAAATTTCCCGAAAATTGAAGCTAATAGTTCAAAGAAAATATCAAAAGAGAAAAAAAATGATCAACATATATAATAGACGGTGGTGGAGTCAACATTTTCTAGTGTTAAATATGAAAAAGTAAACACATGAACTAACTTAAGGGGGTTCCACATATACTATATATACATATAAAATAATAATTTTAATCATGTATAAATAGTATAATTTTTTGTCGAAGGAGATTTGGATGAACTCCTGACCATAATAAGTTGGCTCCGCCCCTAATAGTAGATATCTACCCCTTCACCTATTTCGTATGTTTACTTCCTTATATTTTGATCCACGTGCTAAAAATTCTTGCTCCGCCACTGAATAAATGCAAAATTTTCTGATAAAAATATCAACAATGAAAAAATCATGCATGCATGCGTGGTTTAATTATTGTATAAGTCACCTTATCAATGATTTATGGTGCTGTTCTAATTGGACTAGTTAATTATTAAACACTAAACAAATTTTATTAATTATTTTTATTTCAAACAAATGATAAGCCGTTTTAATTAGTAGTTAAATACTAGGCATTTAATTAAATAAAAGGGACTATGATTAACTAAATAGAAGGTACTTTGAATCTAGGCTAATTATATTAGTATGGTGTTTGTGATGCACATGCTGCTCAGTCTAGTACTAATTAAGAGGTCTCATTATCTTAAGCTAATTAATTGATTAATTATGAAGTGATATATGATTTTTCGAAATACAATAAAAAATAGTTTTAAAATCCTCCAATAAGATACCGAAGTAGTCACCAAATTATATTAGTAGTAATTTTTTTCAATCATTTTAATTTAGTGATAAATAGTATCTAGTAATTAGGCTTTATTAGCTAGCTAGATTAGATAAAACAAATATAAATTCTATCTAGTTGTCCAAAATGATGGGTTCGTCTAAACAGGTATTTTATTTTGAGTTCACTTTATTATTTTTAAAATAAATTAATTAACTAATGTTGAGAAAAAAAGTTTTTAAAATTATTTCATAAAGTAATATGTTATATATGTCATATGTGGAACTTAAATCAAAGAAAAGTTATTTGAGGTGAGAAATAAAGTTTTATGTTAGTTGTTGAAAAGAAAGAATGTTAGTATATATAAAGTAATATTTGGAAATATTTTGAGAAATTTAATCAGACGGATTTAATCTAAAATAAATAATTTAGATTATTTTAGACCAACTATATAAAACTTAGAAATTGCTTTCAATCATACTGGAGATTATTTTCTATTATAAGCATAAAATATTAAAAATTAAATTCTTATTTCGATGTGAATAAAAGACCAAAGGTACAAAATGAAGTCAATATATTCTTTCAAAAGTCTAATATTAACTAAGGAAAAAAATTAAGAGTTAAGTGCTTTTTTAAGAACGAGGCAAGTTAATTAGTAGTAAAAATTAAAAAATGAAATGTTCAAACCAACTTCAACTAGGAAATAGCAACACAAATATTCTATATCTTAAAAGACCAGTGGAATTAAGTTAATGAACTAGCCATCACTAGTGTCTTAATATATATAGACCTGTCTTGTCACTAACAATCGATATGTAATAATCAATCTTTACTCTCATCAAGAACATCAATATTAAGAATATTGTTGTGAGATATAATTTCATTGATGTTGTCATAAGAATCTTGAGGATGGTGAAACTGTTGTTTTCTTGATATGAAAATGATTGAAGGTTCATTCCATAATTTGATGATATTGCTCCATAATGGAAAAAACAATCTAGTCTATACTTGTTATAATCCGTGATAAAATTTGAATCGAAAGTAAGATCATAAGGTTGCTCAAATTGTTGTTCAACAAATTATCTACATGAATCCATAGTACCTTCGTAAGACTTGTACCGTTATGTATTAATATTATTTTTTATATCTTTGTTATAAAAATCAGGATAAAATTTACGTATATTCTATCATCTTCTCTTGATTGAAATTCACCAGCTATATTGTTGTTGTGTGTCCACACACATTCATACAGCCAGCTTGTGGAGTCTCAACATTTCTAATATATGACTTTCATCGTAAGGAAAATTGCATCTTAATTTACTTTGATTGTATCTTAACTATCACCATTTATTTGGTTACTAAAAAACAAATAAAATGATAATTCACTCTCATTATTTTGGTTTTAGCTACGATTTTCTGACACGTATTGAGCCCCGTAAAGTACCAAATTGAGGTTCTTGGGTCTTACAAACAACATATTATTATGCATATATGCAAACCCTACTTAAAAAAAAGTCACTATTATTTCTATAAATATTTTAACTGAATCTGTGAAAAAAATGAATTAGTAATGTTTTATAAATATTTTAACTGAATCTGTGAAAAAAATGAATTAGTAATGTTTTCGTAGAGAAAAATTACAAAATTTTCCACTTCTCTAATCTATTTTTCATCATTGTTTTTCCTAGTGAGCTGATTTGGTGAAAAATGAGCGAGAAAATCATGTTCTTCTGCGTAAGTTTCCTATTGAGTCGTGATGAGAACCACCTTTGTTTCTAATAGTCAACGATAGGTTAGCAAGTATAAAAAAATGTTTACACTATCGACCTAATATATCATTGTTAAACTCACGATAACCATCAATATATACAATGACAACAAACTCAGTCCAAACCCACAAGTGCGATCTAAGGAAAGTGTTGTGTACACGAACCTTACTCCTACCTTAGAGGTTGTTTCCAAAATACCCTCACCTCAAGTAAGGCATATAAAGTTTTTTTTCCTTTCAGTTTCTCACCCAATATTCAGTACCTGCATTGGAACCCAACTCTAGAAAGTCCCACACTTTAAGAGTAAACCACTCTCTAACAAAGTCGACTTCATACCCCGAGGGACTCGAATCCGAACCCTTGCTAGTCAAGTTTATATACACGTCTTTATAGGTACAACTACTATCAACACTAAAGCATATAACTAGGCAAAATAACTTCATTAAAGGTATTGGGTATCATGCAAACATCATAATAAAAGAAAAAGTAACAGAGAAGAAAGTTATCACTTCTGTATTGCAATTGAAATTTAGAACCATAAAGTAAAATATTTAATGAAGTTGACTCATTGTAGGGAAATGGAGGAAAAAAAGGGGGCAAAAAATGGCCGAGCTGCAAACAAGCAATTCCTCCCTTGAGAAAAAAATTTAATGTACAGAGAAGAGCCAAGCTGCATTACTATGTACCAGTAATCTCCCTATCCATTTTCATTCTCTTTGAACTTTGGACCTCTGGCAGGCTACCCACCCCCCTCTGTTGGGGGGAAGCATCATGCAAATATGCACAGTTGGCACCATGTCGGCATCCTCTTGAACTATTATAATAGATGCAAGGCTTCATTATCTTAGGTTTTGTATCTCTTGAATTGTAGCTATTTTGTGATTCTTGAACTGAACCTAACTGTTGGTTGTTTCGGTTGTTGTTGTTATATTGTGGTGGTAATGTTTCTTGCCTTTCTCCTCCATGCTGCTGAATGAGAGACTTGTAGTAGTTGATGTCCCTAGCTACAGGTGCTGGCATAGAGGAAGTAGGTGTTGACATAGTTGCTACTGGAGCTGGTAAAGGAGCTGACATGGCCTCGGGTATACGAGGCCTCAAACTGGGAACGGGTCCTATTCTACTTGGAGCAGAGTGGAAGGGACCGTTTGTAGCACCTGTCATCGAGGGAATAACTAGCTCTGTTCTACTGACTTGAACTGGAGGAGGATCTGTCCTACCTGAGTGATAGAAAGATGGATTGGCTCGACTAACTACAGGTTGAGATGGAGCAGCAATACTTGATGCCTGCAGCCTTGTGTTGGGCATGTGACTAGCAGCAGACATGCTTTGGGTATTCATAGCTGGCACGCTATGGGAGCTGGTGCCTACTCCTTGGTGTGTTACCAGTTGCCCAACAATTTTCGGGTCACTCAAAATTTTTATAAGCAGCTCGCGATCAATCAGATTTCCCTGGCCGCTGTCTGCCATAAATGCAGTTAAAGCTGCCTGAGCTTCTGCTACAGCATCAAGCCCCAAGCCAGGAACACCTCCCGGTGATGAGATTCCATGGACTGGAAGGCTATTTCCGGCACTTCTATTGCACAAGGGAACTCCAGACTGCATTACCTGGGCCGTTGAGCTGGCAGCATTAGTAGGTATAGCAGTGCCAAATGAAGGATCTGCTACCTCCTCCTCTTCAACAGGTGTTAAGGGTACAACCGGTGTGTGCTGATCATTATGAAGGGTTTCATCTCCAGGACCCATAGAAGGACTGCGTGGGGGAAAAAGAACAATTTAAAAGAAGTAACATCTAGAACTAAAATAAGATCAATGGAAAATAATTTTTTTTAAAATGCTTTTAGAAGAAACAAACCAACAACAACATATCCAGCGTAATCCCACAAGTGGGATATGGGGAGGGTAGGATGTACGCAGACCTTACCCCTACCTTTGTGAGGTAGAGAGGCTGTTTAGACTCTCGGCACAACAATGCATTACCAGAACAGGCTAGAAAGAAAAAATAATCCTACAAGAATGAAGAATCATACTTTGGAGGAATGGAAGATTCACGTGGATAAATTGCTTCAAGAACTCTCATCTCCCGTTGTTTCTGAACCTCCATGTCATTGCTTTCTTCACCAGCAACCACTCGCCAACTTGTATCCAACACAAACTGTTAAAAATCAAGGGAAGTGTTAGCAACTAGTACAGTGATGCTATGACTTCATGTGTGCAAATATGTGAGAAGAGAAAAGGAGAATAAAATTACAGAAAGAGAGGAAACAAAATGCCAAGAGAATGCTCAAAATAAAGAACGCATGCTTCAAAATCTTACAGAGCATGTATAAGTAGCTCCTCCCCCCAGGACACACACCCAAACCAGTACTGCTTAAGTGAAATTATCAATTCAACTTCAAATTGGCACATGAACATCCAACGCCAGTAGACTATCAATTGTTCATTTCAATTTCTGCACCGCGCTTCTTGTTAATCAACACAGTTTAGGGACCCAGCAGGTCCTAACTCAACATATAGCTCCTATTTCTCCATATAGTTACAATCAAGTAAACAATCTCAGATGTATTATGGAATCTTTTTTGTTTTGCTCTGCCATTTTTTTGGCCGTTCCTCTCGACAAAAGTTTCTAGAAGGATGGAGTTACTACAAATGTGCTTCTCTCCTCAGCATCTCTCTATGATACCTTTGATTGTATTCAAAGAGAAATGCTTTCAGGAACAAGAGGTTATCATGTGATTTTGTTTGAAAAGGAACTAATAAGAGAAAACCAATGATACTGGGAAATGTTTAGCAGGTATCAGGAGTAATGTGGATATATGTGGGTTCGAAATGCATTTCCTTCCTAGGAAAGTTAACCCAAAAAATTATTCTAAAGGTTTACACAGTATTATTGCTTTATCATATGGCCTAAAGGCGATTCGTAGCCTTACTCAAAGTGAGTAGAATTACGCCGCAATACCAAGCTAGTTTGGGTTGGCTGAGTGTATGAATTCTCAATATCATAAATACAGGGAAAAATCTAACCTTATCCAAGTTGTGCATACTTATCTGGAGAAAAGTTATCCAAGTTGTATATGGGAATCTATATCCAAGTATTAACTCATTTATTTCAAATGGCTCAACAGGTGGAAACTCATCTATTTGGATTTTGGTGGATCCTTGGGTGGGGGATACATTTTCCTATTTTCATCCCCTTTTATATATTACTCCCAGAATCCCACTTTATTTGGCTTTTTTCCCCTGTTAAGGAGGACTGAAACCTTGAAAAAAAATATTTAAAAGCCTAATATTTTATTTTTTTTTTATGACAAGGGAAACCCGCAGCCGCTACCCTTTGGGTGCGCACAGGGTAAAACCCCCGCTCCTATGCAATAGCTCGCAAACCACATAGGAGAGGCTAATATTTATATTCCATTTTTCCTTTAATGAGAAGCTTTTCCAGGAGCTGCAGATTCAATAGGAAGTTAACTTTGTCATTTTTTGCATATTTAGCTATGTGTCAACTGGCACCTACAAATTGGGACTGAGGGAATTGCACACTGCTTGATAGCACACATCAAGTGTTTCTCATAAAGTAGTAAAAGGAGAAGAGAAGAGGAACTCTTATTCAATTGAGTAGGTTAACATCATATAAGAAGCTCCTTCATAAAAGATTTAGACAACAGTGGGTGACATAAAAACAAATGTCAACTACATAAGAAAAGAAATTTTAACTACATGAATTGAGGAAAGTTTAGAGCGAGGAAACCTTCCTAATTATTTGAATTTCTTAATATCATAATCATTAAGAATATTGCATAATTTTAGATATATACTAGTAATATACTTCTCTAAATCTCTCAACTTTGACAGATGTTTTTGTTTCTCTTAAAACTTGAATAATATTATAATAGAAATGCAGATGACCTCAAATCATTTGTTTAAGTACTTTGCTGCATACATCCCCAGATGGCTTTAGATATGGCAAGGGGGGGTTGAGCTTAACCCGTAAAAAAATTAATATTTTTTTTCATTTCCAACCCGCCCCGCATAAAAATTTTAATATTTCCTAATTAAGTTTGATACTAAAAATAAAATTCATAAAAATATATTTTTATTTTCACATTAAGTTATATTAATTTAATAGATAATGACTTTCATTTTATTTTTTAGAGGTCAATTGAGAAGCATCTAAGAAACCATATTAGTTTTGATTGAACCATTTTCATTTACTATCTTGAATATTTTAGTAACTTTAAAGAAACTATCTTAATAAATAATGTTCTATCACTGTTATAACATGTAAAATGTTATAAGCAAGTTAAAATTAAGTTAGAACCCGCACTAAACCACATAGACCCGCAACCCGCCCCGCATTAATTTTTAAAAAAACCACTTCAACTCGCCCCATATCCCTCCCCACCCCGCACAACCTTAAAACCGCCTCGCATAGCCTTAAACCCATCCCGCCCCACATCCAAGTCACCCCATTGCCATCCCTAGATGACTTAGAGCTGGAAGCCAAGTTGATACTCTGGCAAGTATTTTGTCTCTTCTTTTTCCCTTGCTGAAAGCGAAAAGGTAAGCGACTTCGGCAATTATTTTATCTTCATCATCCAATGGTTATTTCCTACAGTTTTTATTCAAATTCTATCTGTTTTCGAGTTTTAATGGATGGCCAGCTCGACATTATCATGCTCCTACTTCCAAGCAATGTTTTAAACGGGTATATTGGGTCAAAAACAGACTCCGCAAGAGATTTTCCTTATCAAATATAAGATTTTTGTCAAAGACAAAGAAATAGGGTTTTGGCTCAGTCTACCTTGTCTAATAGTAATAGACTTCACGAGAGCTACTCCGGAGTTCTGTTAGTTCGTTAAATCATTTATCTGTCTGGAAGTTTCAACACTATGGCCTGTAGATATAAAAGGAGCAATGCAAGATTCCTTTAGTGTCCTATATGTCAGTTTTTTTATAGGTTGCTTTTGAATAATCAAATAGAAAGCCTTCTCTTCATTTGCATTCTTTCCTTTATATTGAAACGGCAACAAACTCAACTCAGCCATTCAGCTTTTTTGATATGTAGGATTACAGTAAGAAAGTAAAGTACCTTATTTTTCTTTTACCAACTAATATTAAAGCAATGTTCATAAATTCTGAAAATTTCCGAGCAAAAGCTATATTCAAAATAAACAAATTCTACGCCCCAATACTAAACTAGTTGTGGATTGACTATATGTTATTTTATTCCCCTTGATCAGTAGACTATAAATTCATTTTTAGACATGATAAAAAGTCAAACTGAACAAGGCTATCACTGAGCATTTGGTTCATTCATTTTCACGAGGGAAAAGTCCAACTATTTATCATACTACCAACATCCTAAATAGTGCTAACAAATAAAATAATACCTGAAAAAATACAAGTAAAAATTTTAAAAAGTGCAACTTACAGAGGGAGGACGACTCCATTTGATTACAGGGATTTGAGCTACTTTATTCTTCCAGAGGCTTGCAGGCTGTGCACCCTCAAAGCCTGGTGGTAAATTATCATCCGACACCAAAAGACCTGCGTGCAAAGGCAATGATATCTTTGCTTGGAGATGATCTTGAGCTCCTCCTAATCCAACTTGGGAAGGGGAATCTTCAGACAGGAAAAGTTTTACCTATTAAAAGAAAGATCTATTTAGGAAAAACATTCTATTTGGCAGCATCAGTCGATCAATACATATATATTCCAACACATATACATCCTATTCAGAGAAAAAGATTTGATTAAAATTTGTGCCAAAAGATATCATTCAGCAAAGGGTAAATAGCGATTTTTGTCCTTCTGTTATTGCATTATCCCAGTTTTAGTCCTTACATTATTCATCTGAGCACATTAAGCCTTCAATTAATTGAAACATTTGATATTGGTCCTTCAAACTAATGGAAGTTAAATTTTTAACAGAATTATCATTTAAAAGATCTGGATAAGCCCGGGTGAAGCCACCAAGTGTTGAATTAATTTTCTGCTTCAAAAAAAGTCTGGATAAGTCCCTGCTAATCAAAGAGATGGGCAAACAGATTGAAAACAGGATCAGAAAGCAGCATATTACCACCTTTTTTGGATAAGTATATTACAAGCTCATTCGTTTAGCTGATTGTAAGTAGTGATAAGCATCAAGTATTGAAAAGCAATTTTTGGTGTTAAAATTGATTCTATAAATAAGTAGTTACGTGTTTGGATAGAAGTGTTGAAACTAATAATAAGCCACCAATGTGTGGTTAAAAAAGTGCTGATAAGAAAATTTTCTGTTAAAATGATCAATATGTCATAGTATTTTGATATTTCAGAATTAATAAAAATATTATTAGGGATAAAATATTAAAGCTTTTGGTAAAATGAAAAGCGTCATTTAAGCTAAAAAAGCCATAAGTTGGAGGTGACCAACTTATGGTTGGAGTTTACCAAACGCATAAATGAATCAAAAAGTACTTTTCATCTATTGACCAGCATATAAGCTTAACCAAACATCCTCTACCATAATAGAGAACCAAAGCTGAATGAAATAGAAAATCAAGGACAAACTTAAAGAAGACAGGGTAGACATTACTTGCTTTCATGGAAAACTTAAAAGTTTTTGATTCATGATTAGTGGCCATCACATTCGTATCAAGATAAGATTTTATTACTCTTCTCAAATGGTGCTAAATCGGGTCTCCCCAATTAAGCTTATCATTGGTATTTTTTAGCACCTTTCCCCTGCTCTCTACCCTATGCTTCTTTTACCCCTTTGTCCTTGATTTATATTCGATGTGAGACCTTTACATTGTAAAGCAAAAAGACTAGATGATCATGTTGTCATACTTGGTTGATTTAACTGGACCTTTTGTTTTTCTTTTTCTACACATAAAACAAATATCCCCAAACATCCCAACATGATTCCTCTGCATGACTTCTGATAACATAACTCAAACTACAGGTAGACCATTATGCATCATTTGTCATCAAGACAGCCTCTAACCCACCTACATGCTGATTAACATGCCTTTTGGCCACTTGAAATAAAATACATAAGACCCTATCTTTCACTGGAAAACATCATTGAACCATGACTGGACTAATGCATAACTCTTGTCCATTTGCTGTACAACATTTCCCACCTTCATATGTCAAATTTATTGATATTAACTTAACATACTTGGATCCCTGCCCAGAATGTATTTATCAAAAACTTTGTAATCTATACATCTGAAAAGAAAGGCAATCATTTTGTGGTAAAACAGATGATCTTCTTAAGTTCGTTTTATATGAAAGAGGGAATATCCTAAAGTTCTGATATTATCAAGTGTAAATTAAAGCAGCGCCACCTTTGAGAAGTAATCTTTTTGACATAGTTATTAAGAATACAACAACTACTATGCCTCAATCTCAAAATTAGCAAGGGTCAACTATATGTATCTTTCAAGATGCGTTCCCACAATCTGGACCTATTTAGTTCTAATACTCGATACTTCATCTTTTAAGACATTAAGAATTTTTGTTTCATCAAAACCTTGGTGGACAAGGTGAGCACAAGCTGCCAGCCAACACAACCATTCGCATTAACAAATTTTTTAAAAAAAGGAGATGAAGAAGAAACTTGGGAATATGTATCTTCTTCATCTATTTCAATGAGCTTGTGCCTTGTGCTGATTTCTGTCATTAAGTTCTCCTGCGACTGTCTTCACAAAAACTCTCAGAATATGTTCACAAAGTAGAACAAATTTACAAGTATAATTTATTTTTTTATCAAGTAAAAGATTTCATTGATACTTACGAGCCAACTTGGCCGTAAACAAGAGATATACCAAAAAGGGAGAAACCTACAAAATATGGTTCTCTCCAAAAGAGACCCAATGAGTGCACCAAAAGAAGATAAGACATCAGAGACTACTCCTCAATAACTCAATTAACCAAAGCTCAGCTCCACCCCCTTCAAAATCTCTCCTATTACTCTCCTTCCATTTACAAGTATAGTTTCACTAAAATTTGGAACTGCATCAACCTTTTCCCTTCATCCTCTGTTTTTGGACGAGTACACTTGAGAAAATTTAATCAACACATATAACAGGATTCTTTGGTTTCAAACTTAATAAAGTAGTTTAGCTATCTCTTTCGTCTAAAATTAGTGTTCCATTGTCAATCAATGAATATATCAATCAACTACCCCTCAATTCCAAACTAGTATGGTCTTCAGCTAAATCATCTATACCCATCCTGCTCTTAGACTAAGATAGTGTGGCTGTCAAAATTTTAACATTAGATTTCAGTTTCTAGAATTACTAAATTCTGGCAATGTCTTAAACATATAACATCCTAAACAAGTATCGAGAAAGTAACTCCACATCATTCCCCATATCACTCAATTTAACTTGACTAACAGTAATAAAACTTAACAATTGAGATTAAAATACAATAACAAAAATAACCAGGCTTCATTCCCAAACTAACTTGAAGTGGACTATATAAAAAGGGCAGTCCGATGCACGGGACTACAACTAAGGGTCGGACCACAATGGTCTATTGTACGCAGCCTTACAATGCATTTCTACAAGAGGTTGTTTCCACGTGACCTCCTAGTCACATAGATGCAACTTTACTATTTGGATTGGACTATATGAATCATCAAACTCCATTCCAACTTTACCTCATTTCACTCCAATCTTGGGTGTTAAAGAGAGCTGGATTGGACTATATGAATCACCAAACTCAATTCCGACTTTTAACCCATTTCACTCCAATCTTGGGTGTAAAATAGAGCTGGATTGGACTATACGAATCAACAAACTCCATTTCCAACTTTTAACCCATTTCAATCCAATCTTGGCTATAAAAAAAACCTCTTTCGTATCACAACAATCAAATTCATCAAAACAAAATGCTTTATCAACACTTTAGAGTTCATCAGTTCCCAACTCAGTTTCATTTTCCTTTTTTTAGGGTTATTCAATACTCAGATTACATTGTAAATACAATTACATCAATAAACTATGAAAATTACGGATCTTTACATAAATTTTACCTGACAAAGACTATCATCTGAAGCCCAAGTAACCCTTTTCGATTTCTCCCGTCCTCGCATATTTACAAATACAAAAAATTCCGATTCGATTCGATTCAATTCTCAAATATAAAAATCTTAAATCAAATAGGGTTAACAGTGATTTTATTGTCAAAATTCGCTCCAAAAACCCTAAAAAATCAGCTAAATTTTGATCCGATTTTGAAAAAAACGATTTTTCCGATGAAAGTAAATTTTACTTAACAGAGAGAAGAGAAAGAGAAAAAAAGAAGAATAGAGATCAAAAGGCAACCCCTAAATAAGAACCCTAATTCCTCTGAATTTTTTAATTTTGTTTTCTGTGCCCCCTTTTTATTTATTTTTGAATTAAAAAAATTAAATTATGAACTGTTATATCACTGGATAAAAAAAAATAAAAAACTGGTCAGTCTGTATTCCTTTCTATTTTTTCTTAAATATTTTATAAAAAAAATAATTACTTGCATGTATGCATTTGTCACTTAATTTAGTGTTTTTTCGTTTCAATTATATGATGTATTTTAATTAGGTGTGAAGTTTAAGAAAATAATAAATAATTTTGAAATTTATGATATCAAATAAGTTATATATGGTTGTATTTCATCTTATTAAGCAAATGACTAAAACTGAAAGCATGTCTTATAAATTGAAACAAAAGAGTAGTACATGAGTACAGTACTTTATTTCAATTTGTTTAGTGTGATTGGGAGTACGAGGATCGAACTAACTAATGTTTAGTGTAAATTTTAAATATAGAATTATCAACTTTTAAACATGAAAATTATTAGTCTTGATGGATAGAGTTATTTGGTACATGTTGATGGGAGGTGGTACATATATCGTGAAATTAGTTGAGGTGCAGGTAAAGTAGTACTATATAATTATATAAAATAATATATATATATATTAACAACATGTTCAATATAATATCACAAGTTTGAAAAGGATAAAGTGAATGCCAACCTTACTTTTACTTTATAGAAAGGTTGTTTCCGAAGCCAAATCCGGGATTTGACGACGAAAGGTATACCACCAATGGCTAATGCACATTAGTTAAATTATACCACCCAATGTCAATTAGTATGATAATTTTATTAAACATAAAATATATAACTAATGTACAATTGTATAAATATGAATTAAATAATTTTACTAGATAAAGTTTCTTTTGTGAAGTGACGGTTTTGAACTTCACTTTGCATCATGAGGTTTCAAGTTCAAAACTAGCTATGTAACATTTAAAACAGACACCCAAATAGTTTGTCTTTGGATGCCTAATAAAATATATGTAATAATATCTCAAAGTATATATATACATAATTTTTCGAAGTTAACGATTGCACGTGTATTCTCGAAGGACACAATGATCATTTTTTCCAACAACGTGCTAATTTTTATTAGATTTAATTTGCTAAATAAATAATTAATTCAAAATATGTCAATGTTATATAAGAATTTTATGTATATGTCAATATTCCTTTGTGGCATGAACTTGGAGCTTTAGATGAGGTAAACATCCGGCTCGAAAATAATATAATAAACTAATTTAATTTGTAAAATCTAAATTAATTATCTGACTCATATATTTTAAAATTTAATTTAAATTTTGTACGAATCAAACACAATAACTTTTTTATATGTCTACACATCGATAACTTGAAACTTGTAATCTAGACATTTTTTTGATAAAACATTTTGTAGGGATTTATATTTTTAAAAAATAAACCATATACGCTTATACTATTAGGAATAATTTTAAAATTCTCTCTGTTTCACTAATAACACAATACTATTATACTACGACACTGATTTATCGTTAATTTGGACCGAGGGCTATGTGAATGCTCGAGAACAAAAAAACTCGTCCTTAATTTTAAATATCCGATTCATTTACTGGTGCATATATATAGCTAGCTCTGACATATTTTAAATAGTTAACTTATCTACGTAATATGCGCTTGACGATACACACAAAAAAACTCTTTTAAATTTTGAAAGCACACTATATCTTATGTTCAGAAGCACAATTAAAATATGTGAGAAATTAAATTTAAAGGATTGTCATTGTATTCCGCCCCGTTTAATCCATTTTAGGACCGGTATATGTGCACCGTCCATGCCAATAGGGCAATCAATGTAGCCAAGTGACAATCAACTATTCAACTTGCTAGGCAGTTTGTGGATAATCCATCAATGAGTTGTTGTGTTGTTTGATATAATTCGACTTGTGAGGTTAAGGTCGATCCCACGAAGAATAACATAGTTCTGATCTTGATGATTCTTAAATTATCAAGTTTAACAGATTCTTAATTGTTTTTATATTTTTAAATAATGGATGAAAGAATTAAAAACACGTAAATAAAAGTACGTAATAAAGATATGATTAGTAAAAATTGCAGGATTAAATGATATGTAATTAATTAATTTCCCAATTATTGGATTAGTCTTGAATTAAGTCTGAAATTTGTGTTTAAATAGCAGTACTCTTTTATCAGCCTTGGACTTAAGTTGATCGCTAGGGTTTTTCAACTATTAACAACGTTGTTTTAAGATTATTTAAAACATAATAATAATCAAGACCATTAATTAATAACTTTAATTTAGGGCCGCAGTCGAATCACGATATCCCTTTGTCATGATTCGAAATCAAATTAATTATTCCCTTTAACTTAACTCGAAATTTTGTCATTTGATTGACCAAACCCAAATGTATTTCCTTGGTAGCTAAAAATGTAAAGCCCAAAATATAGATTAGAACACATGAAAATATAGTTCAATATTGGGCCTAGCACCCAAGGAAGCCCAATTAATGGAATAGTTGGATATCATTTTTGTATATATATTATGATTTGTCGTGCTTGAGCCAAAAAATAATAATTCAGAAACAATATATCTACCCTGATACCTTCGAGGTATATATAAAGTCTACATATATTTTATTCAGTTCTCAAAAATCTACTTGTAAAATTACTCTGAATATGTTATTGTTGTTGAGTAGGAGCATGAAAACAAGATTGGGGAGGACGTGAAGGATCAATGTTCCTAGTCCACATTGATCAATATCAATAAGAATAGCAACATCCTTTCATCTCTCATTTGATAAGTCTTATATGAAAATTTTGTTTTCCTTTGCTTAAAACATTCCTTTGAGACATATGACAAAACCATGAAGACCAATAATAAGTGAAAAAGTAAAATTTCGTTACGTATTTTTAAAAGAAATGTTAATGTACTAAATAATCACCTTCACAATGTTACCAAATAGTAAAGATGCGATACTACAACTTGTTATTTGAGTTATTTTCATTCTTCTTATCTTTATAGATTAAAAAAATCAGTAAGTATGATTCATTTATTCAAGAATTATGACCCTTTATTCAAGAATTATGAGGGTCAACAATGTTAACTAAAGATTTTAACACATAATTTGTGTAAGATCTATTAGGCGAGCCCCGAGTGTTGGGCGTTAGGCGTGCTTAGGGAGTACAATCGGGCGCTTAGGGTGTAAGTCTTACAGAACTAAACCTCACACTTGAGTCTCGGGGCATTTTGCTAAAGCCCCGCCCCAGGGCGAGTCCCAACAGTCTTTTAAAACACTGGACCCACTACAACAAAAACAACTTTTAGCGGCAATAAATATTGACATTAATAAAGAGTGCTAAAGTCTTTACCGGCATTAGTTAAGTGTCATTAGAACCAATGTCGCTAAAGGCTTTAGGGGCATATACAAAGAGAGCTAATTACTGCTAAAAATACATATTTAGCGACAATTAAGAATTAATTGACGTTAATGATCATTTTTTATATAGTGACCGGAGCGTAAAACGAGACGTTTTATGCAGTATGGGCGAGACATAAACTCCGAGACACGGTGCGTAAATTTTATTGATCTATGGAGCATAGCCTCATGTATATTCAAATTAATTAAGTTACTAAAATTCTCCGAGTAGTCGAACGAGTTATGGTAGTGAAGACTAATAAAGAAACCTTCCAAAATATACGTGCAAGTGAAGACAACTTGTTTATTGCATTTTCTGGCCCGTGATCTATCTTCTTCTTTATATTGCCCGTGACTCTCTTTCATCTTCAACTAGCCTTTAGTTCTAACCTCCCTTCTTTTTTTTCTTTTCTAATTTATGTGGTTTAATTCGGAGTATATAATGATGAAATTAACTAATATTTCGTATGAATACAAATAATTTATTTTTTGAAAAAATTAGCTTTACATATTTAGACATTACATCAAAGATTCTATTTTCTTCGATTTAATTTCTTAGTTAAGTAATATACAAGGCACAAATAGACTTTTATAAGCGTTTTATCCATTAGACTGCAATTAAGTAGTGTAGACTCTAAAAATTACTTGTTTCGTTTTATATTATTTGGTCTTTATTAACTTGACACACCCTTTAACATTTTTTTAATTAAACATATATTTTATTAATAATACTTTAGAACTTTAAATTTGTTTACTATTACTTTATATAGGTATTTAATATTAAGAAGAGAAAGAAGAAAACATAATAAGGTTATCTTAGTTTCATAAATTAGATAAATAAAATGAGATAACTATTTTTAATACGTGACAAGTAATATAAAATAGAGGAAATAAAGATGATGAAAAGGAATTTCAACAGATCTACAAATACAAATCACCTCCGTGGAGGAAAGGCAATAGATCTAACTTTGATTAGATCTTGATAAAGGTCAAAATACAAAGAATAAGACAAACTATTTAAGTATTCACGCTATACTCACATTTGGTTTAATTCTGTACATTTGATTCGCGGATTAAATTATTTCAAAATTACAGTTTTAGAATATTTTATAATTTTTAGACTAATATATCCTGGGTGGGATTAAATAAAAACAAGTTGAATGGGATAAAGTGATATATACCTTCCCTCAAACAAATTATAATTTAATCTTGAATATCCCGCCTTATCACATGAATCGAACGATCCCATACTATCCATTTCGGTTCGATCCACCTCTGTCTTAAAAATTGTAATTAATACAATTTTAATTACAATTTTTCCTTTTTCTTAAAATAAAATAATAATTATCAGAATAGTCAATGAGGACAAGAAGTATAACAATTTTTTCATTAAATCAAAACAATCAAGACCTATGAATATCCTTACAATTACACCTTTTCCCAAAAAGAGAAAAAAATTGTTTATAACCAACATAAATATAAAAATAATAACCTATAAAAGAAACTTTAATTGCTTTTTAATTCTTATATGTGTGTAGGAGGCAAGAAAAAAAACAAAAATTAAAAATAAAAATATGTTCACTGAATTTTGACCCAAATTCCTTCACTTGGTATATCTTCATGAACCACAAATAAAAGATAATAACCAGGTGGAGCTAATTTAGCATTATTTGGTGTGACCACATTGATTTGATAGGCATTTTCCCCAATTAATTTCACATTTTCACTTGCTAACACCAATAATCTTTGATTCATCGTAAATGAATGTGTGTTAAATCCAGGTGCAACCATTGTTACCGTGACCAAATTTATGTCCACCCGCCCCGCAACCTTAAATCGTATGGGCATTCGTTGCCCATACCCGATTGTATATTGCGAAGCAGGAGAGATGATTTGTGGACGTAAGTACTCAGATATCGAATTCAAATAAGACGGTGAAAATGCCTGTAAGCTTAACTCAGTAGGAAAAAGAACTCCAGTGAAATTGTAATATATATGTGGGTTACTACCCCCAACAAGGACTCGACCATCTCTGAGTAAAACCGCCGTTGAATGGTACATCCTTGGTATGGTACTCGAATTTTGTATCTCGAACCGAGAGTCAAACGGGTTGTCGGGTCGGTAAATCACGGGTTTCAAAACCGGGTCCCGACCACATTCCCATCCAGCTGTACCCGTGGTGGCTCCATTAATGATCAAGACATTTCCATTGGGTAAAATTACCATATCACCCATTGTCCTAGCCAATGGCATGGTCTCCATAGTCCATTGTGGCTTCGGGTCGGTTATTGTGATTCGCCCGCAGGTACTCAACGCACCCGAAAAATTGCCATTTAGAGCACTAGTATACGAACCTTTCGGGGCTCCACCACATACCAACACTTCAGCTTGAATTTCTTGTGCTTGTAAATTCTTCAATGGTAGAAGAACGGCCGAACCCGTACTCGGATAATTTCTCGGGTCACCACCTGGTATTTCCGGATAATTTTTCAATACTACATTTTTCGTATAATCAAACAATATAGCTCGATTATTCGCGAAAATGAATAAATTCCCATCCACATTAAGGAAAACAAAAGGGTATAAATTATTCTCAATTTTATTTGGATCATTTGTCTTCACAAGAAAAGGCAAACTATATGAATTATTTGCCGATGCACTCTTGGGATAAAACTCGTAATTAAAAGCCCTACGACCACCAATAATAATTTGTCTGCCATCTGGCAGAATATGATTGGTCGAATACCATCGTCGTTGAATTAATCCACCTTGAATTTCTTCCCAATCACACGTACCATTAGTAGTTGCATTACTACAAGGATTAAAAACTCGTACAACTTTCTCACCATCGTTGAATCCACCGGTTTGAACTAACGAACCGTCGGGGAACACGGAACCCGAGGAGCACCAAACATCGGTTTGGACCATGAGGGGACGTATCGAGTTGCTAGCAATGTCGTACTCTATAGAGTGAGCAGTGCAATCGACTTTCAACGTAGTGTCATTTTGATCATATCGACATTTTCCATCAGGCAACGAAATGTTGGACATGCCAAAGTCAGTACGATCAAACATGACGACCCTATCGTTGTTAAGAAGTTGCATGTGCATGGCGGAAATTCCAATGTTTGATAGTAGTAAGTTCCAGCTTCCGCCTCGGCTGCTGAGAGCGGCGGAAGCGAAACTCGCCCATTGACATATGAGTAGTAGTAGTAGAAAGATGTGAGGATGTATGAAGAAAAGAATATTGTTGCTAGTACTAGTACTCTTCTTCATAATGAGTTGTGTTTTTTTGTTTGGTTTTTTGTGACAAGTTATGACAAAAAGTTATATTAAACGGGGGTGGGGGGTGGGTGTAATAATGTAATAGAGGTGTAGTTTTATTGGTTGTGGGACTTTGGGATATGTGTGTGTGGTTAATAAAAGTTTTGAGGAATGGATGTCCTTTATTTATAGGATAATATTTAGTACCACAAACTAAGCAAGCAAGCAATCGCGTGAAGTTTTAAAACTTTGTGTTTGGTTTTCGCTCGATGTTCGATATAAGTTCAGTTAAATTTGATTTTATATTTTATTAAGAGCAGGATCGATGATCCAGTCCTTAACAAAAATAATTATATATTCAAGGTTCAAGTTTGAAACCTTTGATTACAAATAAAAAAAATATTTACCACACGTCATCGATCTTATTGATGGGAAATTGGAGCTCAACTTTTATGGACAATTGAGGTGTTAAACAATTTTCGCTCTATCAATCACTTAAATGGTACTTGTACGTAAATATTTAAGTTATATATATTTGATTTATTAAAAATATAATTTAAACTACAGTCCCTAAGAGTTATAGGTATTTTTGTAATTAAGTGTGTGTATTTAAAAATGAAAATGAATTAATTTTATGGAAAATTTATATTCACAAATTTGATTAAAAAATAGAATAAGAAGACATAATATTTTCACATGAATGAGATAAGAAGTTCTCTGTGGATCCACCTGATGATGCATGTCTCTTACTTTATTATTTACCACATGAGTCAAAATATATTTAAAATATGAAAAATTCATCGAATTTATTCTTTGTTAATAATTTAGTTTTAAAATATCATCTTTATATATTATATATTTCTACTTGTTACTTTTAACATTTGATACTTGAACAGTATGAATACATTCAAGGAATATATACCTTTACCATTTACTTGAATTAACTTAACATGCTCATATACTTCCTTTTACTTGTAGTCTTTTGTTTGTTATTTAGATACGTATCGATAATATTAAATGTTCAGTAATATGATTTTTGAAAGTATTTTTTGTCATAAATATTTCTAAAGAGTAAAGAGTAACAATTAGATAAGTCGAAATTGAACAAAAATCAAAAGACAATTTAAACAAGCAATTAAAGACTGAATTTTGTGGTGTAAAATGAATTATTGAAATAGATTCTTGCAATTGTTATTAGCCTTAATTCTCATATTAAATTGGTACTTATATGTTTATGGTAATTGGTAACTGATAATCAATTTTTCTTAACTACTATTCTCATTTCATCACATAAGTCAAGTCTCAATTAATGTGGATTTGTGTTCTAAACACACAATTAGCCAAACGAATAAATTGTTTACTATCTTTGTGTTATTCATTTCAATTCTGTTAGTATTTATTTTTGGCTATATATAGTCACAAGTCAAGTCATAAAACATATTGTTCGCGCTTTGGTTAATCCAACAAATTTTACGAATTTGTCTCTCATGCTACAATACATCATCATCAAGTTTAAAAGTACACATAGCATGTGAATGTTTATGTTATGTTTTATTAAAGCCATTTATATCATTCTGATAGAATATTTTTTACAATTAGCTAAAATTGTTTTTTTTAATAGAAAATATGGAAGTGGTATTTATTTATAATGAAATGGAATTTATTACTTTGCTTGCTTTAAATACACAATTGGACATGTTAAAAGTAGTTGATGAAACACCAAAATTTAATGCTAAAAAAAGGTATTTTGAGAATATAATTAGCACTTAATCTAAATAAGCTAGCTTGCCACTTATTTAATCATCTGCTCATAGATAAAGATCATACAATTCCAATCGTTTGGTACGTTAGACAATCATGGATCAATATTTAATTTTGGGAGAAAAATTAGTACTATTATAGTTTTATTCGATTAATAATTCTAAAATAAATTTTACTAAGATTAATAATTAGTATTGAAATAAGTTATCTCTGTCAGAGGGTAAATAATAGTATCGAGATAAGTTATTCGAGAATTTGACTTCTAGAATTTGTTGCGGATTTGAACTTTCAAATGGAAAAAATTATGACAAGAAACACTTTTATTTTTTATAGGTTCACAAATTAATTAATTTGAGCTTCAAATTGGATATTGAATATTGGGCGAGAGATTAAATGAGTGTTTGAATATAAAAATAACAAACTTTGAAGAACAAAAAGTAGTATTGTATTTGTTTTTAAGTTGAAAAGGGAGTTGTGATTGGCACAATTGAATTTACTTTTTGATTTTTCGTGAGTAATTTGAATTGGAAATTGTGAAAAAAAAATAAAAGTTTTTTGAATTTTGGAAAATAATAATAATTCTATGTCTAGACAATGTATTCCGAAAAAATAAATATTCATGACTAAAATGGACATTTAAAAAGCAGTTTATTTATTTGACAAATCAAGAAAGAACAATTTTTTTTACCTATTATACCCTCAATTAAATGATTAATTACTTTGAAAAATGTAGAACTTTTTATCCACTTCATAATTAATAGGGGTAAAATGGTAAACTCACTATGTCATTAATTGTTTTCTTAATAAGTGTGCCAATTCAAAAGTGGACAAGTAATTAGGGACAGAGAGAGTAAAAATATATACTACTAATTAAGTATATACTAACTAAATCCAAATACTTTGTTTAGCAAAAAAAAAAAAAAAAACATTTGTGGATACTTAGAACACAGGTCCACTAAGATTGGTAACGTGACGTGATAAAGAATGAAATTTATGATTTTAATTTAATATTTTATCAGGTTCAATCTTTATAATTTTACTACCGCTACTATCCAATAATACTCGTCCATTATTAACTTTGCACATTTCTTAAAAAATTATAAATATAAGGATAATTTTACTATATCATCCTTTGAATATACAATGTCTTGAAAAATGTAATAAGAAAATGACTATAATTAATGATAAGGGTAAATTAAAACTAAGCGTAAAATTATCCATTAATTTCATAAAGTGGACAATATTGTTGGACATCCTAAATAGTATAATGGACAACTAATTTTGAACGGAGGGAGTACAATATTAATATTATGAAATTAAATATAATATATTCAGATTTTATTTTTTAAAAGTTGGGAATGAAATGCTTGGGCATGAAGAATATAGAAAAAACCAACCTGAACTGTGGTACAGTGGAGGGACCTCTCCATCTTTAATAAGAGGTTTTGGGTTCGAATTCTGGGTATGGAGAAAATCTTATTGGGAGCACCACCCCCTAATGAGCCATGCAATGCAATGCGTGATTTAGATTTAATCGGGATTCTAATACGGACTACAAACACCGGATGAAAAATAAAATAAAAAAATATAGGAAAAAAATAAATAAGGGTTGGCTTGTTAACCAAATATTCTATTTAGTGGTACATAATATGCAGAAAAAAGCCTGTATTTTTTTCATCTTTCGGTGCCTTCTTGCTAATGACAAACTAAAATAAAGAGAAAAATTCTAGACTTTTCAAAGTTCTAAACTTAAAGCACAAATATTATTTCTCTTTTTAATTTAGCTTTCAATGAGAATGCAAAATAAAATAAAATTAAAAAATAGTATGATTTCTTTCTTAATATAATTCTTTTTCATACGTGTTTTCAATATATTTTACTTGAATCAGATATCAGAAATAACCTCTCTACAAATTACGATTGCTTTCACAAGATAGAAGCAAGGTTACATACGCAGCATCCTCTTCATACCCTACTTATGATATTATACTGAATACGTTTTTGTTATTGTTATTGTGAGAATGTAAACAAATTAGACACGCAAGGAAATGAAGAAAAAAAGAAAGTTTAAGTTAAGGAATTTTCAAATGAGAAGAAGAAAAAATGAATGAAAAAGAAGCTTTTCAACTAAAAATTTCAAAGTTCTTTTATTCACTATAACCTTAATAACATTAGTTGAGGATACATAGCATGCTAATTAATTACACAATTTTAATTGTGGTAAATTAATTAAACCTCTTTGTTCACATGAAGTAACTACTTAAGGCCCCAAATAATACTTTTGATTATTCATTTGTTCTATGGGAGGTAATTTCGTGAAACATCTAAATAATGTTGATCAAGTTGCAATGGATCTTAACACTAAAAAAAATAAAATTGAATGTAACGACAGACAAATTTTGTAGCTAAACAGTAAAATCTATCTATATATAATAGGAGAAGAAAAAAGGACACATGTCAACACCACAAAATTCAAAATTTTAAATTATAAATAATTAAATATTCTAAATTCAAAATTTGAAATAAAAACACAAGTGTCAAAATCAATTGGTTATAAAACTCCACTTCAAATTAGTTAAAATATTCAAAATTCAATTTAAAAAAAATTATATCTAGGACAGATTTAATATTTTTTTAAAAAACTAATTTATACCTTTTAAAAAAAAAAATGCATTTATATAAACACGGACAAAATGTCATCTATTTTTATATAAAAACGCTGACAAATGTCATCACAAAAAAAAGTCTATTTTATTTTTATTATTATCGTATAAAAAACTTGCTTTTTAATATCGTGTAAAGCGGTTTTTTAAATAACTTTTAAATCTGCTTTCTTTTTTTTTGGATGCTGATTTTTTTTTTAAAAAAAAAAGTAGCATTGAAAAAAAAACCTAATTTGTTTAGCAGATTTCTAAAAAGTGCATAAACGGTTTAAATTCACAAAAAGAGTTTTAAAAATAAATTTTAAATTTCAAAAGAATTCAAACACACGGTTTGCAAATCTCTCTAATTAATGAGTTTAAAAAAAATGGTTACAGAATTGAAACTATTTATTTATATACTAGATATAGGACCCCGTGCCAGCACGGGCCCAATATATGTTACTGTTTCTATTTTAATTTATGTGGTACATATGAAATTTGAAGTTAATCAATTTTTTAGTATGTTTTTATATATTTTAAGTTGCTAATTATTTGTATTTAGAGTATGTTTTACATAAATATATTAGAAATCACAATAATTAACAAGTTAATATAAAAAAAAACTTATAAGAAATTCATTCACTTTTGAAATTTCATTTGTATCACATAAATCAGGACTAAGTAATATATATGAAAATTACATAAAACGTACTATAACTTACAATAATTAGCAATTTAAAATATCTATATATCTATATGTCTCCCAATTTATGCGGTATAAATGAAATTTTGAAAGTTAACAAAAACTTTTTATATGTTTTGAAATATTTTAAGCTATTAATTATTATGATTTATAATACTTTTTACATAAAAAAATTATTT
>JAJOOR010005893.1:0-45049 GCA_036250505.1 Solanum acaule | reverse complement strand
GCCAAAGAAGTTATTTGATAGATAATAAAATTGTTAGTTGGAATGTGAGGTGATGAATGACACAAACAAAAGGGTCATCATCAAGATAGGGATTAGAGTGTTGGTGAAATATGACCAGTTACAGGCTCAGGGAAACGCAGGGGGGATATTATCACTTTGGGATGAAAGGAAGATTGAGATATGGAGGTGAAGAAAAGAGATTATATGGTAGCAGCGACATTTAAAAATATTGGGAATGGGACAGAATGGGAATTTGGTGGAGTTAATGGTCCTGTTTGGGAGGGGTCTAAGGTGGCTTTTTGGGGAGAAATGGGGACAGTTTTGGGACAGTGGAATATCTCATGGGTACAAGGTGGGGATTTTAACACCTTCAAATTCCTGAAAGAGAGAGTGAGGTGTAGGGTGGTTCCTAGGGAATAAAGGAGTTCTCGGAGCATTGATAACTTTTTTCTTATTAATCTTCCATTGACAGGTGCTGCTTTCACTTGAGTTAGGTCGTAGGATTCATCTTTTAGATAGAGACTCGTTCTAGGTGTCTGCCTCATGGAAGGAGTTTGTTATACAAACTATCCTTATGAGGTTGACATAGGATCATTCATCCATTTTGTTAGATGGTGGAAGAGAAGAACTTCATTTAGATTAGAGAACATGCGGTTAGGAGAGACGGACTTCATGAAAAAATGGTTAGATGTTGGAACAACTACGATGTGGTGGAAAAACTGTCATTCAGGCTAGCAAAAAAGCTGAAGATGCTTAAAAAGGAAATAAATGTGTGGAACAAAGTGGTGTCTGGAAGGGTACAAATGAAAATAAAAGGGACTATGAACGATACGGGGGAACAAGGTGGGACTTGGGAGAACTGTCCATAAAGCCATCAACTTTAGCCACATATGCTAAAATTTATAGTAGCCTTGATTCTTTTTGTGAACTGTCCATGAACTCATCAAGGATTATTCTAATTAACCAATCCACTGAAAACCAAATGAATACACTGAAAAACTTAGAGCTCAGGTATAGAAACATTTCATCTAGCCAACCCAAATTAGTTTGCAATTGAGGATAAGTGATGTTGCTTTTGTTCAGTAATAACCAAAGAGGATAACAAGCTGAATACATGTCTCTGTACACAGAAAAGTGTCAAATCAACAGAGATGTTCTTGTAATCAAGTGGCCATCACAGCGTATCTGAAAACTCAACCAACGAAAACGTCCTGCATTCTCTAACAAAAAAAAAACACAATCTTGCTCTATGAAGTTGGTTATGCTAAAAAATAGACCATGAATTACCATATGCCTAAACAGGAGTGAGAGCATAAACATAAACAATACAACTTCATATATATACCTGAAACTCCTATACATAGCAAGTAACAGAGAAAATTCTAAAATTGATGAGATGAAGTACAAAAGTTTTTACCAGTTTCCTGATTTGATCAATCAAAAACAAGAATCAGGAACCCTAGAGATTAACGATGTATAAGAGAAGAAAGATGAAAAGTAAAGAGAATCAGATACAAACCAGAAAGAGAGCTTGATCGACAGCGTTTCGTAACAAGTATCTACTCAGCGGAGCGGACAACAAACAGAGCTGATGTCTGTCTCTCTCTCTCTTTCTTGCTATTTTTCTGTCTGAACGCAGCAGCAACTGTAAGATGAGATCCCTTCTTACATGCCTATAATACTTTGCTTACCTGTTTATTTTCTTTGATGGTCCTTTTTTATTTTAAGATAAATAATAAAAGAATATCTATATTTTTATTTGGGAATTAGGGCCCAAAAAAAAAATGCATAACACATAAATTGATTTTTAATTTAGCTGCAGTTGTTATGACTTTCAATTTAATTGTGCACAAGTAGGTATTTAAATTTGTATTAAATTGAACAAATAAATACATTCGTCCTATATGGCATTCTACATGGCAATTTTGTGTTCTATGTGGCGTCCTATTTGTTTAATTTTATACAAGTTTAAGTGTCTATTTGTGCACACCCAAAGTTGAAGGTCATAGTTGTTAACTGAAACCAAATTAAGGGTCATATTTATGTATTATTCCAAAAACGAATGAGTAAAAAAAAATTCTAAAAAATGAATTTCACTTGATTTGATTTGACTTGACTTGCCTATTAAACATGAAGAATAAGACAAGCCTCACAAATGACCTTTTTAAAATTTTATTTATTAATAATTAAATTATTTCCTTAAATGATCACTCAAGTTTTTGAAATTACATTCAAATATCACTTTTATTTCAATTATTAGGATCAAAATACTACTCAACTATCACTATTTTTCTTAAAAAGAAATACAAAACACCTCAAAAATCGCTTTCTCTCCTAACTAGCATGATATATCATTCAACTTTATTTTTTTAATAATAGACTTATTTACCTAAAATTATAATCTTCTTTTAAAAAAAAATACATTAGTTTACCATACATAAACTTTATATTTATCATACTTAAGAATTCTTGACCATATTTAAAATTTTATATATTTTTCTACTATGAAAAATAGCTTTTAACACTTACTATAAATGTCATCAATTTTGAATAGTTATAGACAAATTGCAACACCCCGACTTTTTAAAACGTCTAAATTAACTCGTATCTTCGTGGAAAGACAAGGAGGGTGGGTAATAAATTAAGAATGATGTGGTATGTCACATTTTAAGTGTTTTAGGGTTGTATCTCAAGTTTTGAAGTTAAGTAAGTAGCAAAATAAAAGTTGGCGAAAGTTATCGTAAGTTTCTTTTTAAATATTTCTCTGAAATTTGGGTCAACTGTATTGGATGTTTTCTCCCAATATATAAAGAGTTAGAAGGCCTATTACCCATTAAATCGAAGCTCTACGAGTCTAGTTTGCAACGCACAAAACCCCGTATCAAACCGACATCAGAGTAAAAAGTTATGAGGGTTTTACTAGGGACTGCTAGGGCAGAATCCGAGTCGGATCCGGGTCGGGTCAAAAATATGGTATGTCGGCTTATTTAACGTTTTAAGCCATGAAAACATTCCATTTCAGTTCCAAACCAGAGAGAAAGCTTAAGAGAGGATTTCTATGGAGTTCTAGCATTATGAAGGTTAGTTTTTGACGATTTCTACCATTAAACATTGCCCCCGTGCCTAGAAACGTAATTCCTACACGTGGCAATCATTTTTCCCTTCTATTAACTGTGTTTGGAGCTGGTTTTGAAGATATAAATTTGTAGTTATTGGTGTTTCTTCAAGGTTTAAACTTGGTTAACTAAGGTAATCATCTCGGGACTCTTTTATGATTGTTTTTATGAATTTCTACGGACGTTTCGACAAGTTGGGGCAATATGGCAAATCTGCCAATTTAAGATTAATTATGAACTGTTTATAGGTGCATACCAGCTGTGTATATATAGTGTTTGTGAAGCTTAGGACATAAGGAACAACTTTCGTGAAGAAACTACGGTCTTTCGAGTGTTCATTAGAAAGGTATGTTAAGGTTATTCCCTTCGTCGACATGTTTCCTTAGAGGTAGTTTACGTTGGTGATCTTGTAGATGTAATTGTGAGTGATTGGCTGATTGAGTGGTTATAAACCCTTATTTTAGGGACTCATAATCTGTTAAGAACGACCCTAAGTTAGGAACGACTTGGAGATTATTCATATATATTGTTTATAGTTAAATTGCTCGTCTTTAGCCTATTCAATTGTTTGTTGTTGCCCTTGGGGCTATTGTGGTTAGTTGTTGAGCTATGAACTGCCTATGAGGGCTATGATGTTGTCTAATAGGATTATGTTATTTCCAAAGATTGATATGTGTTGCCCACGGGGCTATATTGATGCCAAAGACTGTTATGTGTTGCCTACGGGGCTATTTGATGCCAAAGAGGGCTATGTATTGCCTACAGGGCTATGTGATGCAAAAGAGGGCTACGTGCAACCCACAGAGCTATGATGTTGCCTAAGAGGGCTATGCGCTGCCTACGGGGCTATCGTTGCCAAAAAGGGCAATGTGACTTCTTACAAAAACAAGGGGCTACCGATAAGGTTATGTAGATTGATTTGGCACCTTCTGGGCTTATGGGGGCCTAAGTAGGTGGTATGTTGTTTTTACCTACCGGGCTTATGGGGGCTTGGTTAGGTTGATGTTTGATCATTATTGTATTTTATTATATTCAGTAGTGCTTATCTAAATTTGATTTTCTTACCTGATTGCTTTTGGTATATTATGATACTTGATCATTTAGTCTACAACCTTTCATACTCTGTACATTATTTTGTACCGACACCCCATTGCCTGGGGGCGCTGCATTCATGCATGCAGGTCTTGACAGATGACCGAGTAGACCTCCTCAGTAGCAGGATTGACTTCTATCCGGTTGGCTAGCCCTTTTCCTTCGGAGATGCCAGAGTTTGGAGGTTTGTTACCTTTTGTTGTGTATATTTTTATGGGTAGGTTGGATCCTTGTCCCGCCAATCTTTACTACTTTTTGAGGCTTACAGACTAGTGTGTGGGGTGTATAGCTAGGTTATGGCCATGCTGGCCTAGTTTTGTTGGTTTGCTGAAGCTTGTGAGTTGTTAGATGTATTATCTTGATATATACCTGCTTCTAGTTTTTGTATAGATATCATGGTGGTCTCGACGGCCCAATCAGGACATCTGTGCTTGTTGATTATTTATTTATATGATCTCCTGGGAGTAGCTGTTTCTTTTATAGATCAGTTGACAGGGGGCCTTGCCGGTCAAGGGCTTAGTTTTAAGCCGAGATATACTTGTTTATTTCCTTGATTGAGTGTGGCTGTCATGCGCTAGTAGCAAATGGTTCAGAAGGATCGGCTCAGGCCTGATTTTTGGCATTAGGAGCCAGTTGCGCCCCTCAAGTTTGGGGCGTGACACAAAAGTATTCAAAACATATCACGATTTTAAAAAATTCAATTGAAGTTCAAATTGAGCCATGATATACAAAGCATTTCATGAACGTTAACTTACATTATTTTGATCATACTACTGTACAACAGATCAATAATACTAAAAGTCAATTAATTATTAAAAAAATTAATTGTGTACTTTGAAATTCATATTTCCAATATCTTTGAATATTTTTATTTTTTCAGAAGTGATCGCTCTCTCTATTATGCAAACCCTAGTATGTAACTCTTGACCCATGGCCATTACGGTGACTAGTCAGTCGATTCCATTAGCTTCTGATATACAATTTTCTACTCTCCCCTCTTCTTCTACATCTTATTCAGATAAGAACCTTATTGATTTGCCTAGAGAACCTAATTTGCCTAACGGGGGAGCGTTTTGAAATTTAAGGAAGGCAAAGATGCAGCATTATTGAAACCCACAATTATGAATTAACCGGATATCAAAGCCCCCGAAGGTGATCTGATATTGTTTAAGCTGTCTACTTATAATAATGGTATTCTGCGTGAGACATGGACGGAGAATAAAGTTAAAAGGACAAACACCTTAGAAAACCTTCAATATGCAGTGATAGCAAAATTTTCATAAGGTTGGCAGAAATTGGAGGAATTAAAGGAGCTAATTCCATCTCAATGTAATATCAAATGAGATCGTAAGATTGGGACTGTTGAAAAATAGGCATGTATTAATGGGGATGAAGTTATTTGAAGATTTTGTGAACATGATGTCTAGGCCTTCTTATTTCTTATTATATTACTGATAAGGAAGGTATGTCATACCCTATGAGGCCTTAATCTATGATGAAAAATTCAAGATTGTTGAAGAAACCACATAAGTTATTGTATGAATTTTTTTTCTTGATCTATAGCCTACATTGTTTGGGAAGGAATCTTTATTTTCACTAGCTTCAACAATCAGGAAATCAATTCACCTTGATAAGGTAACTATTAACAAGATGAGACTAAGTTGTGCAAGGGTTAAAGTACAAGTAGATTTACTGAGTGATTTACCTAAGTTTGTGGAGTTAGAAGTTACTGATCCCTCAAAGAACTCATTTAGAGTTGAAAAGGTAAAAGTGATATGGTATGCTTCCAAAGTACTGGAAGAAGTGCAGACTACAGGGTCATAATGAAGATGACGATAGAATTCTTCATCCTGAATTAAAAAGGAAAGAATAAACAGAAGAGAAGAAGAAAGAAAATGAAGCATCTCAACAACAATAATAAAGATTCCCAAGAAGAAATTATAAGTAGTGGATTCCTATTAGCAGAAGATTCATCAGGAATAACATCAACTCTGTTAATACCACTGGAATGGAAATAGAGAAAGAAAAGGTTACCACTAGTAACCTTTTCAATGCACTTACAGAGGAGGATACAGAGAATGCAAATGTAACAAAGGATATTGTTGTTTTAGAAGATAATTTGGAGTAGAGGATTATTAAAGGGTGGATTCACAATGCCTTCTACAAATCAGATAACAAACATGAGGAACATGGTACTAGTATGCATGTAGTCACAAGTAAAGAAAGCCATGAAGAAACTAACACAATTACAAACACAACATATAAATGATCTATCAATGAATACAGATCACAATAAAAGCCAGAATTAGATGAGTTAAATATAATGGATCCATATGATCATGAAGACTTGAACAAAGTTGTTGTTGAACATTCCAACCTGTAGAGCATAACAGAGGAAATTAACACAAGTAGCAGTGTTGAAAATCAAGCTATTGTAAAATTGGTGAAGGGGCATACAACTTGATGCTACAAATGCCTCTGAGTAAGAAGATTTGGTTGCCCTTCCATATAGTGATAATATTGTGGAGAGAACTAATAAATCACTTGGAAAACAATTGATAAATGAGCCATCAATATGAGATGATAAACTAATAGTACCTTTTGTTGAAAGTCAACAGAGTTATCCTATGAAAATGCTTCATGAACTAGTAACTCATCAAGTAGTAAATAAGGAGAAATCAATATAAGTGATACCAGCACAAGAGATAAATTTAAGGGTGGAGGAACATAATGAATTTGAAACCAACAGAATTTCTCTGAAGTTTGTAAAGAAACAGGAGTGGAGAATCTAGGGTTAATCTTGTGATGTTTGGAAGATCTATTTTGAAATGAAGTACACAGCACTCATATGGAATATCAAATCTATGAGGCCTTGTCATTCTTTCCATCGAGTTCAAATGTTTCATAGGCATCACAAATTTTGATTTGGTGGCACTGATGGAACTTTTTCAAGAAATAAGGCATATTCAGCAGCATAAAAAAAGATTGGGCATGACTTATGAAAATTATAATGTAAACGATAAGATATGAGTATTTGTACAGGTGGATGTAATATTCAGAATAATAATTGGTTGTGGAGTTACTTTTTGATAATGGTCATCAAATGATTAATACTTTGGTATATGCAAAATGTAATCCCTTTAAGAGACTACAATTATGGAATGAGATCTATCCTATTAGCCAAAACATGGCATACCCTTGGTTGGTAGGTGGAGATTTCAATGTCATTTTGAATGTTGAAAAGAAGATTGGGGGATTGCTAGTGTATCCTAATGAGGTGGAATATTTTGCTTTCTTTGTTAACTCATGTGAGTTGGCTGATTTAACCTTTCACACGGTGGAATGGTGGGGCTGATGAAGAGTTATCTTTAAAAGATTGGACAGATTGTTTGTTATCAGTTTTATCTAAGAGTAATGTGTCATGTGGGTTAGAAATTCTAGCCAGATCTAGGTTAGATCATGCATCAATTCTTCTATCTTGTGGTGGACATGTTCCATATTTTCATAAGCCTTTCAGATTTCTTAAAATTTTAGACCGAAAAAGAAGATTACAAAGAGGTGGTGTTACAAAATTGGGTTGTTAAAGGTTATTCAGATGTCTTTATTGTCCTGAAGATGAAAATAAAGAGAACTAAACAAGTACTATCAAAATAGGGTAGAGATTGTTATGAAGATATTTTCAACCACTCCTTATCAAGGAACATATTGTCAGAGTTAAAGAACAACTATTTGAGGAGTCATATATTGTTGCCAACAATGCAATAGAGTTAAAGAACAACTATTTGAGGAGTCATCTATTGTTGCCAACAACGCAATACTTAGTAGAGCTCATGTTGAGTATAATATGTACTTACACTTTGAGAAGGTGTTTTTGAGATAAAAATTAGGTATTTAGTGGTTCACAAAGGGAGATAAAAATATAAAATTATTTTATTGTCTTGTAAAAGGTAGAAGGAAAAGATTGGAAATTTTTAATATCCAAAAAGTTTATGGTTCATGGGCTGAAGGTAATGAAGTAGTGGATGAAGCCATCGAATTTTATCAAGATCAGTTTAATAGAAGGTTAGCTGACATGTACTATATTTGGTTCCTTCTATGATATCTGGAGAAGATAATGATGATTTGAATAGACCTCCTACCTTTGAAGAAGTCAGAAGGGTAGTTTTTGAGCTAAATGGAGATAGAGTATGTGGTCTTGATGGTTTTACTAGTCACTTCTATCAGGTTTACTGGGACATTGTCAGTAATGATATGTTTGAAGTAGTACTTTTTAATGTTTTGACTTTACCTAAGTTTATTACTCATACAAATTTGATTTTAACTCCAAAAAAGGAATGTGTTTTTTTTTTCAGATTTAACACCTATCACTCTTAGTAATTTTCTAAATGAGGTCATTTCCAGACGTATCCATGACATACTAGAGGTGTTGTTACCAAATCTTATCTCTACTAACCAGTTTGGCTATATCAAATGTAGTAATTTTCTAAATGAGGTCATTTCCAGACGTATCCATGACATACTAGACGTGTTGTTACCAAATCTTATCTCTGCTAACTAGTTTTGCTTTATCAAAGGTAGGAGCATTATAGAGAATGTCTTACTTGCGCAAGAAATTATAGTAGACATCAGAAAAAAGTGGTAAAACTGCTAATGTAGTCTTTAAGCTTAATATGGAAAAAACGTATGATAGAGTGGACTAAAGTTTTTTTATGTAAGTTCTTAAAATATGAGCTTTCTATTTTTTGAAAAGATTTGGAGACTAGCTACAAATAACTGGTACTATGTGTTGATTAATGGACAAACTTCTGCGTTTTTTTATTCTACTTAAGGGGTTTGATGAGTCTGAGATTTTGAATCATTTAAGGCCTTTTTATTTCAACAAATAGTGTCCTCAATGCCTATTTATGTCCTTATCTGAGAATATTTTGATGTTTTGCAGCCATGAAGACTAAATGACAAGGCAAGGATGAATCTGAGAAAAAAGCCAAAAATATTGAAAAGAGTGTAAACTCCTAGCTGAGGATCGCCTAGCACAATGGGCGAATCGCCCAACAGGTCGGGATATCACCTAAAGTGATGGTGTTCACTTCTGAAAATCTTCAAGGCAGGTCGGTGATACAAAGTGTAAATGGTGATTCACCGAAGCAGTTGGGCAAGCTAAAACCTCCACCACCAAAAGTGACAGACTTTTGAGTTAAAATGAAGGTGAAATGGGCGAACAAAGGTGGTAATCAGCGATTCGCCGAAAGTGAAAGGCTGACTTAATAGAGTTCGCCGATTGAGGTTCAAACACTTGAATTTTGAAGCCAAGAAAGGGTGAGCTAAAGAATAAAAAAGTGATCCGCCGAATCATGTAGGAGAGCCCGACTTATGTCACCAATTAGGTCACACATGGAATTTCAGACTAACTTTATGGGAACATATAAATAGCCCAAAGGAGAAAGAAAATATACTTTTTTTTTTATCTTTTGATGTTTTATTTTTTGACAGCGAAACTTTTACTTTCTACCCATTCTAGCTTTTTTCTTAGTTTGGGTTTTTTGAACCATCTGGTAATTGATGATTAAGGGTTCAATTCAAAGTGGGTGTTGAATATTATTGTTGATTATTAACACTTTAATGGTTGAAAACATAATAAGTATAATTTCTTTCCCTTTTTGTGATGTTTGGTTAAAACCTCAAATCTAGGGGTGTGATTATGAAATTTGGTGTTAATTTAATTTAGTGGGTCTAGTGTCTTGCTCTGCTTTTCTGATATTCACTCATGGATTTTAGCTATTTAACATTGGCTTAATTTATGGATTTAGGTTGCAAACTTATTCCTAGTTTAGATCTTTGATTGATGCTTGAAGAGATTAATTGAAGTGGGTGAATAGCTTAATACTTGCAAATTGGGTTTGATTATTGTAGTTTGCTCGAAAGAGAAATTGTAGTTCCATTCTAATTGTCAAATCTTCTCAAAAGAGAGATTTTAGTAATGTATTTGTATTTTACATGGATGAGACCGAAAAGAGATTCTATGAAATGATGCATTGAGATCAAAGAAAATTTGTGTCATTAGAGATTACCCGGCCTATCCATATTTGTCTAGCATTATTGAGCAAGCACCCTTATTTGATGTCGATACCAGCTCCCACGCCCCTACGTCATCGTTTACTTGTTTAATCCCAATTTTTAGTCAAATTGTGATAATTGATTCCAAAATCCTTTTATTAAATTTGGTGGAATTATCCACCCACTTGTCCTAATTACTACAATGAATTGGTTTGCACTTTTATATTCCTCATTAAATTCTTACATTTAGATCACTCCTTGTGGAAATTCGACCCCGACTCTTTTGTTGGGTACTTATATTGCTAGTGATCGCTTACTCATTTAATTTTGGTGAGTAATTTGAGTGTTATTAGGGTCAAGCAAGGGGATCCTATATCCCTTATTATGAGGTTCTTTCTAGGGCTCTGAATAACTTATACTCATATTATAAGGATTTTGGTCTACCTAAGTGGAGTGAAAACATTACTCGCTTAGCCTATGCTGATGACATCGTGATTTTATTAATGCTGATTGGTTCTCTAAAGAATTGTTGATGAGAACATTGCAGGACTATGAAAGGAAATGAGGACAGAAGATTAACAAAGAAAAAAATGTCTTTATTGTGCATTCTATGGCTGCTCAAACAAATATATAGCTTGTAGAAAAATATTCAGGTTTTCCTAGAGATAATTTTCCCTTAACTTACCTTGGATGCCCAATTGGGCATGCTAGGAAAAGGAAAACACACTCTGATGATCTGATGTAGAAAATACATAATAAGTTACAAGCTTTGAAAGGAAATTATTATCTTTTGGAGGAATGATTGTTCTGATCAATAATGTTTTATAAAGTATACCTATATATGAATTATATGTAATCATTCTACCCAAATGTGTGATTCATGATCTACACAAAGTTTTTGCTAGATTTCTTTGGAGCTTCAAGAAAGTGGGCAGAAATAAGCCCTAGGTTTCTTGGGCTGAAATTTGTCAACCTAAGATGGGAGGAGGTCTGTGATTCAAGTTATTGTTTGACGTCTCAAGAGATTTGTTTGCAAAGCTTTGGTGAAAATTTAGGACCAAAAACACTATATGGTCTCATCTCATGTGGAACAAGTATGTAGGCCTCAAATAGTGGTGTGGAAGAGAGGTTTTCAGACTTGAAACATATGCTAATGGCTTGGGATTGCATTGATCAAGAAATTTGGTGGCAACCTAACTGTGGATCCCCTAGTATTATGTTTGATGACTGGACTCAACTTGGAATACTACACTACTATCTACGAGTGTCTTTTTCTACTTATCCTTTTTAGGATGATATTAATCAGTTGATGCAAGAGGGCAGGTGGAATGAAGAATTGCTAAGACATAATTTCCATGAAAGAGTGGTAGAACATATACTTAACAAGATTGATATGGTGTAAGAGTGTGAGGAGGTGACTAAACCTTACTAGATGCTCAATCATTAATGTAAGTTCTATTTTAGTTCAATATAGAAGGTTATAAGGACCCCTAGAGTAACACATGAAAGGTTTAGACAGGTTTGGAAAAAAAGGCACTCCTTTTAAAATCTCTTTTTTTTCTAGAGATTAATCAAACAAAGAATTCCTATTGGGGAATTTTTTGTCAGAGTAGGACTAGAGAAGGTGGTTCATTATTGTTGTTGTGACCTTAGTGTTAATGAAACATTGGAACACCTTTTTATCTCTTGTAATGCAAAGTTGTTGTAGGAAATGTTTGCTAGAGCAGCGGGTGTGGAGGGGACTTTCTTGCAACTATAGGACACTATTTTTAAATAATGGAATGCTAAATGAACATCTAAATTGAGACCTTTGTTTAATGTTATCCTTGGTTTTATACTTTGGCAGATTTTGAAAGGGAGAAACAGAGTAAAACATGGAGGAAAAATCTCAAATTTTAGCATGACAGCAGAAATCAATAGAAATGTTCATAGTCTTGTTATGGTTAGATATTCTTCGTTGAGGAATATTCCTAAAGATGATCCTCTGTTGATTAAATTCTTTGAAGGTTACAAGTCTATTATAGCTACTTAGGTGATATACTAGTCATCTCCTGGTATTGAAATGTACAAATGTAACTCATATAAAGCCTCAAAAGGTAATTCAGGACATAGTGCTAGGGGTTCCTCTGTTAGGAATTGATAAGGAGGTTTCATTTATGCAAAATCGTATGGTCTGAATATCGAAACAAGTCTAGAAGCAGAAGTCCTGGCACTGGTACAGATGTTAAAGCTTTTAATTTGTTTCAGGAGGTACCTAAAAAGGGAAGTCACTCATCATCCTAAATGCCAAGAAAGTTCCTAATTGAAGAGTTACTAAATTTCAAAATCCCTATTTTGCATTTTAATGAGAACAAAAACTACATTTCATAGACACAAGCATCTAGTCAAATCAACACTGAGAAGAGCTCAACAAGATTTATCTTATAGAAAGATCATGGATCCTATATCTGAGTTGTTTAGGTAGCGGTATATGCTCCTTCGGAGCTCAATCTGTCAAAGGACAAGGAATTAGGGTTGTGGTCTCCTCGCTTTGATAAGACAAATGAATAAACAAGAAAAGGAGCAAGACTTATTTGGAATGCTATATGATAGGAGCTTATAAGTCCAGAGGCGCACCAACTGAAGAACTACTGTGAAACAAGCAATTAATCATAATAGTTTCTTAAAAGGCTGAGATTATAGAGCTTACCTTTGACATTAAAGAGTAAATCTGGGCTACATCGAGTTGAAAAAGTCTTCCTCAAACACGATTACATAGGACTTGTGAGAGTTAACCCCATTGAACTAAGAAAGAGTTTCGTATCGACCAAGCATTTATTTAGAATATCTGTTTGATAGATCCTCTTTGGCTTTCCTATTCCAAAGATCTTCCCTGAAGAACGGAATGAATTGATCTGACCCACAATCTGTCTCTTAAACCTTTGAGAGTTTTGAGTGTTCTGGATGTAATCCATCCAAGCTCATTGCACCTCATCTCTAATATATTTTGTTGAGAAGGCTTTCTCATTAATTTCATTTGTTTTTGAGTTCATCAATAGTGGCCAAAGGTGAGGAAGACGATGGGTCGGCTTCATCGAGATATTTCCATTTCTGATGGATACTTTCTCTTTCTTTCATTTTGTTTGTTTTTTCTTCTATCAATAGATTTTCATTATTTTGTTTTGTTTTTTCAAGTATTGGTCACTTTTGGGCCTAAAACCTTGTAAATATTTCTTTTTTATTAATAAATGCCTTATTGGGCCTTTTTAGTTAAAAAATCCTTTCAATATCTTTTTTAAAATGATAGAAAGTGAATAATATGTGTATCTTTATTTAATGGATGATAAAGCATGAGAAAGATTGTTATACCACATTGATTAAAGAAAATAAAATTTTGACCTTTATTAATAAGCATATTAATCTCATATAGTGTGTGGTTTATTAAATTAAAATAGGTAATTGTTACGTAAAAATTGCACAAGCAAGTGTACGTGGTCTAACAAATAATAAAGTGACTCTTATTAACCAGATTATCAAACCCAAAGAACTTTTGACTAGTAAATATTCAATTTGACTTGCAATTTCATTTGGTTCAAGTGCTTAAAAAGTATTCTAATAGTGATTGTAACTTAAATATTGCAATTAACAACTATGTAAATGTCACGCCCCAGATTCAAAGGGAGCAACTGGCTCCTAATGCCAAAACTCATGCTCGAGCCGACCGTACTGAACCATTTGCTACTAGCGCATGGCAGCCACACACAATCAAGAAAACAAACAAGTATATCTCGGCTTAAAATTAAGCCATCGGCCGGCAAGGCCCTTGTCAACAGATCTATAAAAGAAACAACTACTCCCAAGAGTTTATATAAAGAAATAGACAACTAGCACAAAAGTCCTGATTGGGCCGTCGAGGCCACCATGATCTTTATACCGAAACTGAAAGCAGGTATATATCAAGACAGTATATCAAACAACTAACAAGCTTCAGCAAACCAACAAACTAGGCCAGCATGGCCATAACATAGCTATAAACCCCATACACTAGTCTGCAAGCCTTTAAGAGTAGTAAAGATTGGCGGGACAGGGCCCTAGCCTACCCATAAAAATATATACAACAAAAGCTAATAAACCTCCTAACTCTGGCAGCTCCGGCGGAAAGGGGCTAGCCAATCAGATAGAAGTCAATCCTGCTGCTGAGGAGGTCTACTAGGTCGTACATGTATGAATGCAGTACCCCCAGGCAATGGGGCATCAGTACGAAATAATATACCGAGTATGAAAGGCAATAGACTATGAGCAAGTATTCTAATATACTGGGAGTAATCCGATAAATAAATCAAGGATAAGATAAGTGTACTGACCTGCTTCTAAATCTAAACATATCAAAAATAATAAAACAACAACCTAACCAAGCCCCATAAGCTCGGCAAGCACAAACAACACACAAAACCACCTACAGAGGCCCCCATAAGCCTAGAAGGTGCCAATCAGTCTATATACCCCTATCGGTAGTCCCCTAGCCCCATAGGCAGTCACATAGACCTCTTAGGCAATAATATTGCTCCGTAGACAGCACATAACTCTCTTAGGCATCAATATAGCATATAGACAACTCATAGCTCTCTTAGACAACAACATGGCCCTGTAGGCAGCACATAACCTTCTTAGGCATCAATATGGCCCCGTAGGTTACTCATAGCCCTTCTAGGCATCAATATAGCCCTGTAGGCAACTCAAAGCCCTTTTAGGCATCGATATAGCTCCATAGGCAGAACATAGCCCTTCTAGGCATAGATTACATTCCTGCAGCTAACCACAATAGCCCCAAGGGAAACAATAACAATCCAATAGGCTAAAAGCGAGCAATTTAGCTATAAGCAACCTATACGAATAACCTCTAAGTCGTGTCCAACATAGCAACACTACTAACTGAATAAGAATCCCGACAAGGGAGGATTATATCCACTCAAGCAGCCAAAATCAACAATAATGGCTACAAGTTTAACAATGATAACAACCCAATTACATTGCTCCTAAGCTTTAAAGAAATATGTCGTAAGAAGGGAATAGCCTTAACATACCTTTTTTGCTGAATTCACGTGGCCTAACGGCTTTTACTCATAACCCCCTCGACACTACAACAAGGCAGGACCATAATCAACACACAAAAATAAAAGATACCACGATAATTCGATAAAAGATATGTATTTCTATCGCAAATTGCTATTTGTGGCTTATCAAAGCTAGAGTCGATGAAAGAAGGATCTTACCTTGATCTTAAGTTCGTAATACACCTCAAACCTTAAAATACTCCCAAACCCTTGTTGTCCCAACACCAAAGTATGATATGCTACTAAATCGATAAAACAAATTATACCATGATAATGAGCTCAACGCGTAGAACAACTTTCGTCAAGGAATTAAGTTGAGAAAATCTATAATTTGGTTGATCCTAGAAGTGGGTTTTCTAAGTTTTCTGGTTCTTCACTAAGAAAAATGAAGAAAAGTCGAAGAAGATGATATATTAAAAGTTCTACCGACCTAGGGCCCCACCTCACGTGCCTGCATGTGCAGTCTTGCAAAAATGCGAATATCTCTGTATTCTGAAGTTGTATGAACAAACAGTTTGATGCATTGGAAACTAGACTTGTAGACCTTCTATTTGATAGGTCGTGATCCCCATAAATCTTTATATATTGGGAGAAAACTTCCGAGATATTTGACCCAAATTTCAGAGAAACCTTTCAAAAGGAACTTACGATAACTTTCGCCAACTTTTATTTTTCCACTTACCTAACTTCAAAACTTGAGATACAACCTTTGAACACTTGAAATATGACATACCACATCATTCTTAATTTATTACCCACCCTCCTTGTCTTTCCACGAAGATATGAGTTAATTTAAACGTTTCAAAAAGTTGGAGTGTTATAGTAAAGCTAAGTGACGATGACTTTAGTTCAAACTAGGGTTATTACAATATTTAGGAAATTCCAAGGCCACGACTTTCATGTGAAGTTGTGCAGAGTGTTATCACCATTAGATTTTTTTTGTTTATCGAGTTATTGACTTACGAGGTTGACAATATGGTTATGGTCTCCCGAGCATCTAACCTTCTACCAAAATTGGATACCTAACTACATAGTTGATTGGGGATTGGCCCAATTTCATAGCATTATGCTATCTTCTAGTTTATTATCCAAGCAAGGCAAACTAGGTGTATCCCTATCCTAGTTACACATCGATTCCTTGGTTTAGCATAAAACGAACTCACTTTTCATATTTCGTATTCTATCTCTAAATCCCTCTCCTAAGTTCAATACAAGACAATAGTTGTATTTCAATGGTGATCAAGCATCAAACTAATAAAATACGAACATAAGAATAACTCATATAATAACCAAACTTCATCTTAAAGTTTTACAACTCCACAATCATTTGTAGCCGAAACCCTAGAAAGATAAATTTTAGCCACTCATAATTTGATTCACAAGTTTATAATCTTTGTCATGTCCCCAACTAGAAAGGGGCTGATATTAAGGATTTGTACGAGCACTTGCTAATTAATATACTAAACTCATGCTAAAGTTGTAGACTCATAAGAAACTAAACAAACATCATGACTCATACTAAAACATAGGTAACAAGAGTGCCCAATGGGCTACTTTACAACTTAATAAAAACTATGTGTAACACCTCAGAACTTAGCTCAGACAAAAAAGCAGAAAATCTATGAACCACGGAGGGGTTCACGGACCATGAAAGGAACCACGGCCCGTCACCCTCATCGTGGTTCACACCGTCACTGGATTGGTGGACCATGAGACCTTTCATGGGCCGTGGACCATTACACGAGCTGTGGGAAGGCTCTTGGAGGTGAGACAGAACCACCAGGACTCAGGCGTCAGACCACGGGTCGTGGTCTTGATAACGGACCGTGGTGAGGCTCGTGAAGCTGAGCCAATAGACCCCTAGCCCAAGTGAAGGACCACGGTGGCCTTCACGGTCCGTGAAGTAGACCGTAGAGGGAAGGGCCCTAAACCAGTAGACACTAGTCAAGAACCACGACCCACTTGACGGGCCGTGGTCCCCACGACGGACCATCAACGGCGCCGTGGTTGGCCTCATTAGATTTTAAGTTGGGGTCATTTTGGTCTTTTCCCCTATGCGTTGGACACCTAAACTACGTCGTTTAACCCCTAAACTACGTCGTTTTACTTAGTTTAAGCCTAGTATTCTAATCATAACCTACCCTAATCAATTTATTCACCAAAAAATCATCAAACTTAGAGCAAAAGAGGAGAAAAGAGGCGACCCAAACCTTTCAAAGAACGCAACAGTGTTTCTTCAGTTCCATCCCCGAAATTGAAGGATTTCTCCGTGAAATTTGTCACCAGGTATGTGGGATTTCAGTAGTGGGTTCCTTTCATCCACTAAGTCCCTAGAATTCAGTCAGATTCTTGATTCCTATATCTTTTTTAGACCTAAGGTTTCTAAAACCTTAGAGATTGATTGTGATTTACCTGCTATAGTATTCCCATTACTACAAAAATGAACTTTAGCGACAATTGGTTTGCGGCAATAAGCAAATTGCTGCTAATATATTCATGTGAGGCAAAATATTAACAGCTAATGTGGCTAGCAATATGTACACCTTTAGTAGCAATTCCAAAAAATAGTCGTTAAAAGCCTTCTTCTTTTTTCTGAAAATTAGAACTCCCGCTTTCCCTTTAATTTGTTTTCCCGCGATTCTCTTATTTCTGGGAAAAAAGAACTCCTGGTCAATAAGGAATACATTAGTAACAAAAAACCCCTCTATATGCTTCTAATAAGGAAAATATTCCTAAAAAGATCTCCCTCACACATTAGGATTCATCATCTTAAATCGATTAGAGCTGCAACGTCAGGAAGCATATACTCATTCATTAGCAGCAGAGACCTTCCATCAGCATATATTGAATCGAAGAACTACCTCCAACAACTATAATTCAATTGCAACAACTACATCCAAGAACAATGAAACTTTCAGGTTGGTTCGTCGCTTCTCCACTCCTCTATTTTTATCATGTTTTATTACCCTGTTGCTCTGTCATTGATAACTTAACCTATTTTTTATTATGTTCATTATATTTACGCATTAACTGGAAGAAAAATAGAAAATACACTTGATAAACTGATCAATATTTAGGTATTATATGTGATTTCCAAGTTATTTGAGATTCTTAAAAGTATCGTTTTTGTGTTTGTGATCTCTGGATTCAAATTGATTATCGATTCCTCTGTTAATATATATTAAGGTGTCTGCCAGTTATATCAAGGCGTGTGGTTCCAGCAGCTATAATTGAATCGCAGCAACTACGTCCAAGAACAAAGAAACTTCCAGGTTGGTTCGTCGCTCCCCTCCACTCCTTTATTTGTATCGTGTTTTATTACCCATTGTCGTTGAGAATTTAACCCTATAGTTTATTTTTCGTTATGTTCATTATATTTACACATTAACCGGAAGAAAAACAGAAAATACACTTGAAGAACTAATCAATATTTAGGTATTACTTATGATTTCCAAGTGATTTCAGATTCATAAATGTATTGTTTTGTGTTTGTGATCTCTGGCTTCTACTATTTTGAATGCAATTGATTGGATCGATTTCTCTGTTAATATACATTAAGGTGTCTAGCTATTATACTAAGGCGTGTGGTTGTTAATATATTAAGGCGAGTGGCTTTCAGATTATTCTAGCAGAATGAACATCCGATGAGACTAATACAACACATTAGAATAATCACAATAGAATCCATAAACAAGCCCTCCAAATTGAATTATGTTAGAAACCTCTATAAGTACTTCTTTCTATGTTTTTGAGTATGCCTTTAGTGTTTGGACGTGTGGCTTACTGAATTGTAGTTGATCAGTCACAGACCTAGTGTTCTTGTTCCCTTTTTCTCACGCCTAGAATGGAATACTTGGATTTTATTTTTTTTGGTAAGTAAAGATTTTATTTACCAAGTGATCATTAAAAATCAGATAAACTAGCAGTAATTCAACATCTCCCAAATCTGCTAACTATTGTCCTTCTAAACATCTCTCGACTAGTTATTCAATTATTGATTAAGGATAGTAGTTCAAACTAGCCAAACGACTATGTAATCTATTTTGCATTGAGCCTCGCCTATGTATCTCTTGTATGATTTGCTTGATTAGTACATGTCCTTCAGCTTTCCTCCCCTTAAAAGCTCTTTTAGTTCCTCTCCAGCCAGATTTTGTAAGTGATGCATGCCAATGTCATTCTGTATATATTTGCATTCAGTCTTCCTTTTGATAAATCAAGTAATACTCTTATTCCTTCTGATGAATCAAGTAATACTATTTTTAATCTGTATTGTTTTAAGATCTTAGTTGCTAGGTCTGTGTGGTTGAATTATTGATCTGCCCAGTTCCCATGTTGTTATGTTGTTGTATTTTCTTCTGATCAACTTGTGCCTGCTCACCTTTGTTTTTACCCTTTTTTCTACTTCTTGTTCCTTCTAATGAATCACTTATTGGAAACAAGTTTTTTCTCCTCCTTGATGCCCATTGATCCGAAACAAGTAAAAAAATTGTTGAATCACTTATTGGAAACAAGTTTCTTCTCCTCCTTGCTGCCCATTGAACAGGGGGTACATATTAAAATGTTTTTCTGCTAGGTAACTTAGCGACAAGAAAGCCTTGTGGTCCTACTTTACTATTTTTACTCTGTATTGTTTTAAGATTTTTGTTGCTAGGTGTGTGTGGTTGAATTATCGATCTGCCCAGTTCCCATGTTGTCATGCTGCTGTATTTTCTTCTTATCAAGTTGTGCTTGCTCACCTTTGTTTTTACCCTTTTTTCTCTATAGCTGTGTATCTTCCTGTGATAGTAGGAGTAGCTAGGTCAATGGGGGCTTCATTTTTTGATTGATTATGCCTTAAACAAGTAGCAAAAGTCTAAACAACTATATAAGGAGTTTTCTGGTATCACCTCATTTTTGGTATTGTGCTGATACACAGGGGAAAACATAGGAAGATACACAGCTTTAGAGAGCACCACAAATTTCACTTACTTCTAAAACACCATTTGATATCTCCAGAATCGAAACATCAAAAGTTCCACCACCTAGATTAAAAACAACAATACTTTCTTTGCTGTTCATACCATAAGAGAGCACAACTGCAATAGGCTCATTATTAATCCTTTGCACATCAAGACCTGCAATTCACCCAGCATCCTTTGTTGCCTGCCTCTGAACATCATTGAAATAAGCTGGAACAGTAACCACAACTTTACTAATAGATTTCCCAAGGTAGGCTTCTGCAGTTTCCTTCATCTTTGTTAGAACAAATGCTCCAATTTGGCTTGGAGAATAGTGTTGTTCATTTGCTTCAAGCCAAGCATCTCCATTTGAGCCTCTCACAATCTTGTAAGGAACCATCTTCATCTACTTTTGTGTTTGAGGATCGTCAAAGCATCTACCAAGTAGACGCTTGGTCCCAGAAAGTGTGTTTGCAGGATTGGTCACTTGTAAGGACCCTTTCACAATCTTGTAAGGAACCATCTTCATCTCCCTTTGTGTTTTCCCATGTATAAGCTCATAACGCGCAACTCAAGTCGTAAATCATCAAATGTCATCTAGCTAGTAATGAGAGACGAATTCGGAATGTAAACTTGACGGTTCAACTATTAAGTGTCTTACAACACTTTTACATTATTATTCATATATATTAATACACAACTGTAGTGATGTCATAAACAAAACAGGGCAGAAAGGTACATTGTATATACCAAGGTTAATTCCTTTTCTTTTTGGGTGTATGTAGTAAAAAAAAATGTTTAATCACTTATTGAAAACTCTGCCTCAAACATTTGAAAGAACAGGGGATGGGAAACAAACTTCTTCTCCTCCTTGCTGCCCATTGATCCGAAACAAGTAAGAAAAATATTAAATCACTTATTGGAAACAAGCTTCTTTCCCTGAATCAAAGAATTGACAGCCTTGATATGTTGCCCATTTGCATTCACCGAACACACTAATTCACGACACATACTTGTAGTCTCTGCTAAATTAAACATACCCTTTTGCAATCTTAAGTTACCAGATAAACAGGTCCATAAGATTGAACATTAGGAGTACTATTCTTAACCTTGTTAAGACAGGAGTACCTAACCTGCTGATCCTAGGAAACTCTGCCTCCACCATTTGAAAGAACAGGGGATGGGAAACAAGCTTCTTCTCCTCCTTGCTGCCTATTGATCCGAAACAAGTAAAAAAAATGTTGATTCACTTATTGGAAACAAGCTTATTTTCCTCCTTGCTGCCCATTGAACAGGGGTACATATGAACATGTTGATATATCTGCTAAATATACTAGAACATGTTAAGCTTTATTGTGTGCTAGAAAGATGCCTTCCTTTATAATTTGTATTTATCTGATCAAAGCAGCAACAACAACAACTAGATAAACCTCTATCCAAAGTTAGTTAGAGTCGACTATTAATCATCACTATACATTTCATTCCATTTAGACTCATCTCGTTCCAATATCCGAGAAAGTAGGTTCTTAAATCTTAGAAGTTCTATATATTTTCTACTTCAGGGGTACATATAAAATAACTTTTCATATCCAAGAAAGTAGATTCTCCAACATGTTCATATGCACCCCCTGCTAAGTTTTTCTGCTAAGTGTTATAGCTTTATATATGCGTATGCATCGTAATGGATAAAAAATGAGGGGGTCGATTGAATGAAGCTTTTCAGGATGGCTAATGATTTTCATGGGCTTAATATCTGAAAGATACTGAATAAAGATTTAGAGACAGTAAATGTTTTCTGGATGGCTAATATTTTCATGGGCTAAATTTCTTTTCCAACCTTCAGTACTTTGCTTAGAAGTTGAGCATGATTGTGTGCTAGAAAGATGCCTTCCTTTCCAATTTACATTTATCTAATCAAACATTTTTTTCATTCTAGGTAACTTAGCGACAAGAAAGCCTTGTGGTCTTACTTTATTAAAAGATGTTTGGAAACTTCCTCCCGGAAAGACAATTGATGTGCCGTTTAATAGTCGTAACCAATCTATTGGGAAAGAGGGACAAAAGCTTGCTAGCTTTCTAGGAATTGTTGCGAGAACTCCAGAATTAACACCTCTAAATATAGATGATTGGAGAAATTTTGACAACAAGCAAAAGAAGAAATTGGTGGATTTTGTAAGGGTATGAGTTAGTTTTATTATTATGTGAATAAACTAAATTTGTACATGATATTATCTTATATATATTGACTTTTATTTTGCAGAAGAAGTTCTCTTTTCCAAAATGTGGAGAAGCGTTTTTCTTGAAGTCACTAGGAAAGAAATGGAATGACTACAAGTGTGAAATTAAAGGTGAGTATATGTCAAAATATAAGACTAAAGACTCTTTGCTGAAAAATAGACCAAATCGCATACCGAGAGATCAATGGAGCGGTCTAGTCTCTTATTGGCTTTCTGATAAAGCAAAGGTATAAACAAATCTTGAAAACACACCTTCTTTCTTATTTTCACTATGTGTTGATTTTAGTTATGCTACATTCTTTTTATAATTTGTAATATATTATTTAAACATTTCAGCAACAGAGGCGTACCCAAGCAAATAGAAACAATAGGGCTAATCAAAAGATGCCTCACACATGAGGATCCAAAAGTATTGCTACATTGATGCATGAGCAGGTAAATCTGTGAAATGTATTTTTAAAGATTTTTTTTCACGCATATCTGACCTCAATTATGTTGCTTAGGCTGAAAATGGAATAGAGCCTACACAAGTAGAAATTTTCTTATTAACTCATAAAAAATGTGTGGATGGTAGACCACTGGATGATGATTCTGCCAAGGCAATCGTAAGATTTCTTCTTAACGTTATTTTTTAAATCATGAAAAAAATAAAAATCAACATTACAAGTGAATAAGCCAATTTCAAATTGGATTTATTGTGTATTCTATGATCAGGACATGATAAATGAAATGATACACAATAATGAAAGATCTACCGACCAACCTCCTCACAATGTTGCTTGGGAAGGTGATGTGTATTCTCACGTGTTAGGAAATGAGAAGAGTGGGTATGTTCGTGGTTTAGGACTTGGTCCAACTCCTTCAGTTCTATGGGGTAGTAAATCTTCCGTAGAAAATATTGTTGTAGAAGATTCATCTAATGAGGTTGTACAAAGGTTAGAACAAGAAATAACTAAGTTAAAGGAAAAAACAAAATGAAGAAATGGATCTGATGAAACAAAATCACGAGAAGCTGCAATTAGAATTACTCCAAATGAGACAATTCATGCAAAAGTATGCTCCTAATGAATCTCTTCCTCAATATATCAATGTCACTTCAAATGAACAGGTATCTAAATTTTACAAGTCTTAGAAATTTTTAATGAAATTTTAATCCTATAAAAGGATTGTTAACTAACGACTTAATACTTACAGGTTCCCGACCATAATAGCAGTCAAGAAGGAGTACCACAATCATCAAGGATATCTAGTAATGCTGAAATTACTCTACCTCATGGTACTACTCATCTTTATCATTTGATGCTATTCTTTGTGTTTTACTGCTTTGTAAATATTGTGTTGAATGGTAGAATTCCAAGAGACAAAAAAAAGATAATTAGGAGAGCATGTGAACTCAATTATTTTGGATGTGAGTTGTTGTATGTGAAATGGTGAAATGCTATTCCAAATCAGTTTCTTGGCTTCGATGTGACCTAATCTTGTTCTAAAAGCTAGCTGAATCTCTGTCTTATTTTGCTCGAGTTTATTTGATATTCGTTTGGTTTCGATTTTGAATGCACTAGTTGTACATTTATGTTTTTTTTGTGAAGAAAAACATTGTATTAATCCCCACAACCAACCCTCTCTTTACATACTTTTAGCACCAAGAAGAATAAAATCTACTCTGCTAATGCTGCCAGTACCAGGTCTCTGCAGCCGCTACCTGTTGTGGGTCTATCCGGCCTTCTCCATATTCCCCTGTAATCCAGTTGTGTCATTCCTTTTCCAAGTCATTGAAGTAATTCGAGTGTGATATTCTTGCAATTTATCATTTATAATTCATTGATCTGTCATAGCTAGTTGTCATTTTTGTCACAAATGTAAGAGAAGACAGATGACTTGTTCACAAAAGAATCTAACCAAGCCAAAAAAGAATAGTTCACCTGCAAAAGTGGTAGAGAGATTTTAGCAATGAGTTGAATCAGCAGGCATAATGCTCCTTACTCAAGTTAGTGGTTCTACGTCTACCAAATAAGTTTAGCATTGTACTTACTGTACAGGTATTACTATACACAAATTGTCTTCACTATATATAAGCACAACAAAGAGAATGAAGAAGATAATGGTGAGTTGACCTAGGGAGGAATGATATACCAGCCACAGTTATTAAGGTGTATCCAAGTGAATTTGTTGCTGAAGAACCTGAACATGAACCTGAGGATGAGTTTGATATTGAAGATACATCATAAGTTCTTTCTTTTATTCTACAATTTAACTCTGCCTTACATAGGGTGATTTTTAGTAATATAAATTTTCTTTATTAGCTTTAAGTCTTTGGAATTGGGAGTTAAAAATGATTTATTTTACAAAGTTTTTAAGTTTTTAAGTTTTGTAGCTATCACTTTGTTTTGTAATTCTCCAATAAAGTTATCAATGATTGTTTTTTCTTGGTCTGAGAAATCTTTGAAGGTATGCATACATTTTAGTTGATTTCTAACCAATTATAATATGTGCTCTAAACTTAAAAGTATTATGTTTTTTCTTTAAAATTGTTGTTACATCAGTTATGCGCCATGGAGGATGTTATTATTGGTGTTGTACTTTCTGCATTTTGTTTAATTCTACACGTGTTTATATTTTCTGCACTACATTTATGCATTGTGCTATTGCATTGCTACATTTCTGCATTGTGCTATTGCATTGCTGCATTTCTGCATTGTGCTATTGCATTGCTGCATTTCTGCACTATTTTTTTATTTTCTGCTCTGTATTTTTACATTTTCTGTACACTGAAATGGTACAGGAACATTTCCATTTATTCTTCTGTTGGTACAGCCTGCAGAGACCCACTGTTTACAATTGCTTCCTTCGACCACTTTCACAGAATTGAGTTTTTTTTTCTTCTGTTGCATCTTTTTCTGAACGGACAGTCAAAATAAATGTGCTCCATTATTTCTGGTACATCCCCACATAGTTGGCATTTATCATCGTGGAAGATCCCCATTCTATGGAGCCTCTCTTTGATAAGTAATCTTCCATGAAGGGCAAACCAACAAATAAAGTTGTGGTTAGGAAGAATTCTCTTACACCAAATCCACCTGCTTCTCGTCCACTCTTCTAGCTCGCCTCTTCTCCATGTATACCCAGTTGCTATCGTGTATTTCCCCTCAGGTTTAAGCCATCTATTTTGGTTGTATCCTGGTGCAAATTTATTTCTTATATGACAAATCTTTTTCCAATACCAACATAAGGGGAACGAATGGGTGGATCATGTCTACATAAAGAGCAAGTGTATGGAATATAAGTTATCTTCCCTTCTTCCGACTTTCAATAACTGAAATACCATCATCACATGCATACCACTGTGCTGATGCTCAAATAATTGAGGCTTATGTTGAGAACCAGACCTAGCCTATGCAATCTTGGCTTCTGCTCTTTGGTACAGTTTTGGAAACCACCCATCAAACAGTTGAAAACGAGAAGATGTGTCTTCAGACAGGATTTCTGAAGACACATATTGCCACCAGTCCGTGCCCTTTATGTAGACATGATCCACACATCGCACCCATAGATTATCAGCTTTTTGAACAATGTTCCACACATATTTTGCTACCGCATCCTCGTTCCATATCAGACATTCAGTGATTCCCAGTCCTCCTTTTTTTCGTCCGACACATCAAGTCCCATAACACTAATGGAGCTCTATTTATATTCACTTTTCCAGACCATATTTCTACATATTTCTGTTATGCCCTTCAAGACTTGTTTTGGCAACACGAACATAGAAGACCAGTAGGCTGTACATTTATGTTTCTTCATTGTTCGGTCGTACTCTTGATTGTCTTTTCTTTCGTTCTTGATTCATTGTTATAGACTTTCATTGTGTTAGTTTAGTCTCGTAGAATTCCTCTTTGTTCTAGCTTAACTTTAGTGTTGTCCATGTCTTTTGTATTTCAACTTGTGAAGTTATCAGTTGCATTAGTTATTGTGGTTAAATCAAAGATTGAGATTTTTGCATGTTAACTTTCATCCATGTCGTCATAGGTTGCTAAACTTTCACTTCTCTCATTATCTGTACATCAGCAAACACTGATTAGGATTAAATGATATTTGTAGTTATGTCATTGTTTTTGTTGCACGATATAGAAAGGTAGTAGAAGGTCTAGGTTGCAATAGTTGCTTCACCATTATATATAGTTGATGTATAGATACTGAAATTATTCGACTAAAGTATGTTGTAGAATAATATCCTTAACATTTCTCCTTATATTGATCACCAAACAACATGCCAAATAGAGTGCAAGAATTATTGCTACAACAGACTTGATATGTACTACTGCTAACCAAAAATGATCAACTTGCATATTTCTTCTCCACATAATATAGAATTACCTGAATGCTTCTTACTTGTAATTTTTCAGATTAGTCACACCACTTGCAATATTTTTATACTTTGGATTTCATCTATTGACACATTTCTTTTTTATTTTAGGTTAATACAATCTGAAGTTCGCAAATTTCATATGTGGGTGATTTCAAAGACATTATTCAAAGAAGAGTAACAAAACTTATTTGAAGACATTATTCAATAATTTGAACAATATAAGTTTATTTTTAAAAGATGTGATTGTCTATTGTGGATCAATATTTCCTTTTGTTTGTCTAGATTTAAAGAGATATATTGTATTTTATGGATTAATAGTAATATATATGTTTTCACCATTAGCGAAAAATGTTGTTACTATGAGGCTCTCTTTTGCGAATGTGTTTGTTGGATTTTTATATATACATGTTATCGATAAATGTAGTAGATATTATTAATGGAAGCTAAACAATTGTTGTTAAATGTTACGATATTTAGCGGCAATTCAATGATAAAATTGAATTGCCGTTAAAACTACTACCTTTTAGCAACTATTTATTTTGATTTATTGACTAAACCAATGGACGCTAAAGGACCACGGATAGCCGATATGAATTATTTTTAGTAGCCAACATAATTGCCGCAAACAATCGCCATTAAAACTACTACCTTTTAGTGGCTATTTATTTAGATTTATCAACTAAAACAATGGACGCTAATAAGCCATAGTTAGCCGATATGAATTACCTTTAGCAGCCAACACACTTGCCGCAAACAATTGTCATTAAAAATACTATTAGCGGCTATTTATTTAGATTTATCGACTATATCAATGGACGCTAAAAGACAATAGTTAGACAATATGAATTACCTTTAGCAACCAACGTAATTGTCGCAATCAATTGCCGTAAAAGCTAATGGTTTGTAGCGGCAATTCATGCAACCCTTTACCAGCATTTCCCAAAATGGCTGCAAAAGTCTTTGCCGACCTCAACATTGCCGGCTAAAGTTCATTGGCCGATAAAGAGTAGCGCGACAAATGTTATTGCCGCTAAAGCCATATTTTATTGCCGCTAAAGGGCCCTTTTGTAGTAGTGTCCTAATCGAATTATCATGTTGTTATGGAATCGTTTCTTAGTTCCTTGCATGAAACTCAGAACCCTAGTTGTGTAGATTCTCTTAGTTCATGAATTACACTTGCTAGGTCAGTAAAACAGATATACATGCTCCAGTTTCGAATGTTTCATTCTCAGTACATAAATGTTGCATTCTCGGATTTGCATGTTAGAATATTGACATATCCAGTATTGCAGTTATATTGTGTCTAACACATTTCCAGTTGGGAGTAGGCTTAGAACCGAGTTGGACTAGGGATTAGGGTACCTTCATAGTCCCAGAACTACGTGCCCCCGTGGGTTTATAAGTCCCCTCTGTGGGTATCAGATTTAGTGATCACGCCAGTCATGCCTTTATACCCCTGGAAAGGTATATTGGGTCCTCTCGGTGGGGCGTATACATCGGACTCCAAGTTTAGCTCATGTGGTTTTATGTCGATTAATAGTAGTTCCCACAGTTAGACTTTTAGTACATTTGACCAGTTTTCAGTTATACTACAACATCTAGTCTCAGCATGTTATGTTAAAAATCAGTACTTGGTCATTGCATTCAGTTCAATTCATTTAAGTATATTTCAGTATTATTGTTATAATTCAGATTATGTCATTGCTCAGTTATGTTTTTTCAGCTTATATGTTTGTTCAGTTATTATCCATATCTTGCATGCTCAGTACATTCCAAGTGCTGACGCATACTCTGCGCTACATCCTTTCATGATGTAGGTTCAGGTACCCAGCATCTAGATCACGCGTAGATCGGTTCTCGATCCATATTCAGCAGCTTCAGTGGTGAGTCTTCATATTTCAAGGACAATAGACATGTTTTCCCTTACAATCTTTTATTTTAGTTTCAGTTTTGCTAGAGTTAGTTGGGGGAATGTCTTAGCAACTCTAGTTAGTTAGAGGCTTTTTCACACATAGTGTTAGACTCAACTTTAATTTTTTGATGATGTTCAGTATCACTAAACTCTTAGATATTATTTATATATATTCAGATTAGTATTGGGTATTCCCCGCATTCAGTTAACTATTGTTTTAGCTTCCGCATTAGTTTTTGTTTTCTCAGATAACGTCAGTATGCTTATGTTATGCCAGACAGGGTTAGCTTGGGGTCACTAGTGATTCTAGGTCCCGTGTTTATGTCAAAGGGGTCGCCTCAAGGCGTGACAAACTTGGTATCAGAGGATTAGGTTCAAGAGTCATAGGATGTCTGAAAGTCCCACTAAGTAGAGTCCTTTTCATGGGTGTGAAGTGCACCACATCTAATGAGAGGGAGGCTATAAAGTGTTTTAGAAAAAACTTCACGTTCTTGCTACTCTTATCGTGTGTGAGGTATGATCCAACTTCTCGTTCTAATTTGTTGTATTGCGTTTCAAATCATGCCTCTTCGTAGAGCCTACAGACAGAATAATAATGCACGCAACGCTAATGCAGTCCCTCTAGTCCCAGACCATGAGGTTTTGAATGCAGAGTTTCGGAATGCCATACAACTTTTGGCTCAGAGTGTAGCCAACCAGAACAATTAGCATGCTCCAGTTCCTGCAAATGCTAATAGTGGGTACACAACATCTAGCGTTTGATATTTTGTTCGAATGAATCCGCTTGAGTTTCTATGGTCGCAAGTTGGTGAGGACCCACAGAACTTCATTGACGAGGTTAAGAAATTTTTTGGAGTGATGCAAGTGACTGGTAATGATAGGTTAGAGTTGGCATCCAACCAGCTTAAGGATGTGGCTCACATTTGGTTCACTCAGAGAGTCTAAGGCACAAGAATTCATGAATTTGAGGCAAGGTACAACATCAGTCCAAGAGTACACACTTAAGTTCACCCAACTCTCCAGGTATGCTCCACACATAGTTGCCGATCCAAGGGAACAAATGAGCAAGTTTCTGTTTGGGATATCCGACTTGGTGAAGACAGAGTGCAGAAATGCTATGTTGTTAGAGGATATGAATATCTCCAAGCCTATGACTCATGCTCAACAGGTTGAGGGGGATAAGCTTAAGGAAATGGCAAAGTACAACAAGAAGGCTAGAACAGGGAATTATGAATATTGTCAGCAAAAAGCGGGTAGTGGAAATCGCTCACAACTTCAGCAGTGGTCTACAGCCCTAGCACCTTCATCAGTTATTGCTCCATCCCAGGTTTCGACAGGATCAGAAAGGTAGGGCATTAGGCTCTAAGTCTCAGGGGAGTAATTAAGGTAACAGGACTTTCCCAACTTGTCCAAAGTGTGGTAAGAACCATCCGGGCGAGTGTCTTACAGGCAAAAAAGGGTGTTTTGGGTGTGGTCAGTCTTGCCATAGGTTGAAGGATTGCCCTTCTGCCAGGCAGGGGCAAGGAGGTAACAATAATAGGGGGCTATGTCTATAGTTTCAGCAGCACCAGCAGATCACCCAACTCATCAGGTATGTCATCTGGTACTGGTGGAGGTCAACACCAAAACAGGTTGTATGCTCTCCAAGCTCGCCAGGACTAGGAAGATTCTCTTAATGTGGTCACTGGTACGTTGCGAGTCTTTAATTTAGATGCTTATGCATTGTTAGATCCAGGGGCAACTCTTTCCTTTGTAACTCCTTATATAGCAGTAAACTTCGATGTCAGTCCAAAAACACTTTCAGAACCCTTCTCAGTCTCTACTCTAGTTGGTGACCTAGTTATAGCTAGACGGGTATACAGAAATTGCCCTGTCACAGTCTCTCAGAAAGTTACCACAGCACACCTTGTAGAGTTAGAAATGGTAGACTTTAATATAATTTAGGCATGGATTGGTTACATTCTTGTTATGCCTCAATCGATTGTAGAACTAGAATCGTTCGATTTCAGTTTCCAAATGAGCCTATCTTAGAATGGAAGGGTAGTATCGCAGTGCCTATGGGTCGATTTATCTCTTACCTTAAGGACAAAAATATGATTTCCAAGGGGTATATCTATCATATTGTTCAGGTTAAGGATTCAAACTCCAAAACCCTAGTTCTTGAGTCAGTCCCAATTGTAAATGAGTTTCCAGAAGATCTTCCCGTAGTTCCTCCCGAAAGGGAAATCGACTTCAAAATAGATCTCCTTCAAGATACCCAGCCAATATCGATTCCTACTTACATAATGGCTCCATCTAAGCTTAAGGAATTGAAAGACCTTTTAGATAAGGGCTTCATCAGACCTAGTATCTCTCCATGGGGTGCTCCAATGTTGTTCGTGACAAAGAAAGATGGTTCTCTCAGAATGTGCGTTGACTATCATCAGTTGAACAAAATCACCATCAAGAATAAGTATCCCATCCCTAGGATTGATCACTTGTTTGACCAATTTTAGGGTGCTAGTTATTTTTCAAAGATAGACCTCAAATCCGGCTATCATCAACTCAGAGTCAGAGATAGCGACATTCCAAAGACAGCCTTCAGAACTCGGTATGGTCATTATGAATTTGTGGTTATGTCATTTGGACTAACGAACGCTCCTGCAACTTTCATGGACTTAATGAATAGGGTGTTCAAGCAGTATTTGGACTTGTTTGTTATCATTTTCATTGATGATATCCTCATTTACTTTAGGAATGAGGAGGAGCATGCGACTAATCTAAGAGTTGTTCTGGAAACTCTCAAAGATCATCAGTTATTCGCTCAGTTTAGTAAATGTGAGTTTTGGTTACAATTAATCGCTTTCCTTTGTCATGTAGTATCTAGTGAAGGAATTCGAGTGGATTCTCAAAAAATAGAGGCAGTGAAGCAATGGCTCAGACCCACCTCTCCAATAGATATCAGAAGTTTCTTGGGTTTGGTTGGTTATTATAGGAGATTTCTGGAAGGAATTTGATCCATAGCTTCCACATTGACTAAGTTGACTCGGAAAAAGGTCAAGTTTCAGTGGTTAGGTTAGTGTGAGAAAAGCTTCTTAGAACTGAAGACTAGGTTGACTACGGCTCCCGTCTTTACTCTACTAGATGGTTCAAATGGCTATGTAATTTATTGTGATGCATCCAGAGTCGTCCTAGGTTGTGTGTTGATGCAACGAGGTAAGGTCATAGCTTATGCTTCTAGAAAGCTTAAAGTATATGAGAAGAACTACCCGACTCATGACCTCAAGCTTGAAGCTGTAGTGTTTGGTATAAATATTTAGAGACATTACTTTATGGTGTTCAAATAGATGTGTTCACAGATCATAAGAGCCTCCAGTATGTGTTCACCCAGAAAGAGTTGAATCTTCGTCAGAGGAGATGGCTTGAATTCTTCAAGGACTATGATATGAATGTGTTTTACCATCTTGGTAAGGCCAATGTAGTAGATGATGCTCTTAGCATACTATCTAAGGGTAGTGTAGCACGTGTTGAGGAAGAAAGAAAGGAATTAGCAAAAGATGTTCACCAGCTTGCTCGCTTAGGAGTTGGTCTTACGGACATGCCATATGGCGGTGTGATAGTTAAGAATAGATCAGAATCATTATTGGTAGCGGAGGTTAAGGAAAAATAGGATAGTGATCCTATATTAATCCAGTTGAAAGGTGTAGTTCATCATCAGAAAGTAGAGGTTTTCTCCCAAGGGGGAGATGGTGTGCTTTGTCACCATCGTCGCTTATGTGTTCCTAATATGGATGAGTTGAGGCAATAGATCCTTATAGAAGCTCATAACTCCAGGTATTCATTCATCCAGTTGCCACTAAGATGTATCATGATCTACAAGAAGTCTTTTGGTGGAACGACATGAAAAGGGACATAGCAGATTTGTGGCTAAGTGTCCTAATTGTCAAGAGGTTAAGGTAGAACATCAGAAACCATGAGGTATGACTAAAGAGATTAACATTCCTACATAGAAGTGTAAGTGATAAATATGGACTTCATTACGGGTTTACCTCGTACTCGCAGACAGCATGACTCCATTTGGGTGATAGTGGACAAAGTTACTAAGTCCGCTCATTTCTTAGCTGTCAAGACTACAGATTCAGTGGAGGATTACGCTAAACTCTACATTAATGAGATAGTCAAGTTGCATGGGGTTCCATTGTCTATCATCTCAGATAGAGGTCCTTAGTTTACCTTTTATTTCTAGAAATCATTTCAGAAAGGTCTTGGTACTCAGGTAAATCTCAGTACAGGATTTCATCCACAGAAGGATAGTCAAGTAGAGCGTACCATTCAGACCTTAAAGGACATGTTGAGAGCTTGCGTGATCGATTTTAAGGGCAGTTGGGATGATTACCTACCTCTCATAGATTTCGCCTATAATAATAGCTACCATTCCAGTATTCAAATGGCCCCTTATGAGGCATTAAACGGGTGTAGATGTAGATCTTCGGTTGGTTGGTTTGAAGTAGGTGAAGCAGCATTGATTTGGATAGATTCGGTTCATAAGGCTATGGAAAAAGTTCAGCTCATCAGAGATAGACTTAAGACAACTCAGAGTCGTCAGAAGTCCTATGCAAATGTAAGGAGAAGGGACTTAGAGTTTGAAATCGATGATTGCGTTTTCCTGAAACTGTCACCCAATGAAGTGGGTGATGAGATTTGGAAAGAAAGGGAAGCTCAATCCTAGATATGTAGGTCCTTACAAAATCCTGAAAAGAGTTGGTAATGTGGCTTATGGGTTAGAAATGCCAGCAGAACTAGAAGAGGTTCATCCAGTCTTTCACATTTCCTTGTTGAAGAAATGTGTGGGTGATCTGGCATCATTAGTACCATTAGAGAGTGTGGTTGTGAATGATAGTCTTACTTATGAAGAGGTACCAGTCGAGATTCTTGACCGTCAGGTTTGTAGGTTGAGAAATAAAGAAGTCACTTCTGTGAAGGTTTTGTGGAGGAGTCAGTCCGTAGAGGGAGCTACTTGGGAAGTAGAAGCAGCCACGAAGGCCAAGTATCCTCACCTCTTTCCTTCTGATTTTGTTTCAACTTCAAGTAATAGTTCCTCTCCGGTCTCTCAGTTTACTCTTGCGTAAAATTAGTCTCAGTATCTTGTTCCCTAAGTTGTTCTTGCATTTTCAGCGTATTTGCATGTTCTTGGAACTCATTTCAGTAAGATTTCAGTTTCCAGTACTTCGTGGTAGGGATTGCAGCTCCTTCCCGCCATACTCATCTATTTTAGACATCATTTGAGTACGAATGTTCCTAAGGAGGAGCTATTGTAACACCTAAGAACTTAGCTCAGACAGAACAACGGAAAATCTGTGAACCACAGACGGGTTCACGAAAAGTGAAAAGAACCATGGTTCGTCACCCTAATCGTGGTTCACACCCTCCCAGGAGTGGTGGACCACGGGACCTTTCACGGGACGTGGACCACCACACGAGTCGTGGGAAGGCTCGTGAAGTGAGACAGAGAAACCAGGGCTTAGACGTCATACCACTGAGTCCACCACGGGTTGTGGTCTTGATGACGGGCCATGGTGAGGCTCGTGAAGGTGAGCCAGTAGGCCCCTAGCCCAAGTGAAGGACCACGGTGGCCTTCACGGTCCGCGATCCTTCACACAGTCCGTGAAGTGGACTGTAGAGGGAAGGGCCCTGAACCAGTAGACGCTAGCCAAGAACCATGACCCACATGACGGGTTATGGTCCCTACGATGGACCGTCAGTAGTGTCGTGGTCGAGTCGTTTTGGTATTTTCCCCTATGTATTGGACACATATACTATGTCGTTTAACCCTTAAACTATGTCGTTTTACTCAATTTAAGCCTAGTATTCTAATCAGAACCTACCCTAATCGATTCATTCACCAGAAAATCATCAACCTTAGAGCAAAAGAGGAGAAAAAAGGTGACCCAAACCATTCCAAGAACGCAACAGGTTTTCTTCAGTTCTATCCCCGAAATCGAAGGATTTCTCCGTGAAATTTGTCACCAGGTATGTGGAATATCACTAGTGGGTTCCTTTCATCCACTAGGTCCCTAGAATTCAGTCAGATTCTTAATTCCTATATCTTTTTTACACCTAGGGTTTTTAAAACCTTAGAGATTGATTATGATTTACCTGTTATAGTATTCCTGATCGAATTATCATGTTGTTGTGGAATTGTTGCTTAGTTCTTTGCATGAAACTTAGAACCTAGTTGTGTAGATTCTCTTAGTTCATGAATTACACTTGCTAGGTCAGTTAAACAGATATACATGCTCCAATTTTGAATGTTTCATTCTCAGTGCATAAATGTTGTATTCTCATATTTGTATGTCAGAATATTGAGCTATCCAGTATTTCAGTTATGTTATGTCTCACACATTTTCAGTTGGGAATAGGCTTAAAACCAAGTTGGACTAGGGATTAGGGTACCCTCATAGTCCCAGAACTACGTGCCCCCATAGGTTTTTAAGTCCCCTCTGTGGGCATCAAATTTAGTGATCACGCCAGTCATGCCTTTATACCCCTGGAAAGGTATATTGGGTCCTCTCGATGGGGCGTATACATCGGACTCCAAGTTTAGCTCACATGGTTTTATGTCGGTTAATAGTAGCTCCCACAGTCAGACTATTAGTGCATTTGACCATTTTTTAGTTATACTACAACATCTAGTCTCAGCATGTTATGTTAAAAATCAATACTTGGTCATTGCATTCAGTTCAGTTCATCTAAGTATATTTTACTATTATTGTTATAATTCAGATTATGCCATTGCTCAGTTATGTTTTGTTCAACTTATATGTTTGTTCAGCTATTATCCATATCCTGCATGCTCAGTACATTCCAAGTACTGACGCATACTCTGCGCTACATCCTTTCATGATGTAGGTTCGAGTACTAAGCATCAAGATCAAACGTAGATCGGTTCACGATCCATATTCAGGAGCTTCAGTGGTGAGTCATCATACTTCGAGGATAATCGAAATATTTTCCCTTCCAGTATTTTATTTCAGTTTCAGTTTTGCTAGAGTTAGTTGGGACCATGTCCTAGCAACTCTAGTTAGTTAGAGGTTTTTTTAGACATAGTGTTAGACTCATCTTTAGTTTTTGGATGATGTTCAGTATCACTAAACTGTTAGATATTATTTATATATATTCATATGTGTATTGGGTATTCCCCGCATTTAGTTAACTATTGTTTTAGCTTCTGCATTAGTTCTTGTTTTCTAAGATAATGTCAGTATGCTTATTTTATGCCATACAAGGTTAGGTTGGGGTCACTCGTGGTCCTAGGTCCCATGTTTACGTCAAAGGGGTAGCCTAGGGGTGTGACACTATTTCTAAGAAGCCAAGGATGCGTCTGAGAATCTGATAACTTCTTGGGACAAGGCCTCGATATACCCATTTAACTTATTTACATACCTAGAAAAATATAGGCTTTAGATATTTAATAGATGATAAACGCTCAACTATGTCCCATATTTAAAGGCATAGGTGGTGATATGCTAAACAATTACCCAACTTGTGAGGTCGGGGTCGAACCACATGGATTGGAACATGTGGCTCTTCATCTATTAATTTCAATGTTCGAAACAAATTAGCAAATTGAATTAACAACAAACATATACATATATATATATATATATATATAATGTTTATATATCCCACACATGTATACATAGAATAGACATCGAGGATTATTTAATTCCCTGATTCAATCTTGCTCTGCGCGTCGATAATAAGCGACGACAACAGTATTGGTGTTATGAAAAAAAAGATAATAAATCTCTTTTTATTTAATTCAATTTTATATATGGCAAAGTGGTATAGGGTATAAAATAAATTTCAGACTTGACCCATTAATTAATCACTAAAATTAGATATGTAAAACTTACCCGCTAATTAAACAACCTTAGCTAAATGAGTAATTCAAAATTTCGATTTAAAATTGAAGTTAAAGGGTCTGTTATGAAAAAGAGAGAACTAGTTCTCAAAATGACCTAATGGGTCATTACAATCGGCTAGTTTTCCCAACTTGGAATTCTCTGATGGGGTGCCAGGATTCATTCGGAACCCCGTACACTCAAATGAAATATTCTAACCCACCAAATTGGGCATTCTAGACTCAATGAAATAATTGAAACTTTCATATGAGGTCGTCTCGACGAAAATTAGGTCCCACACAAGTTTTTTTAAGCTAAAATCCACAAGGGGCTCGGAATGAGACTGAAAGTGTCGGGATCCACATGAAAGGTCATTCTAGACCAAAATCAACGTTCCAGAGCTAAGGAACCGTCATATTACATTCTGAGATCGTCTTCATGGTATTTTGATCGAAATAAACTGAACCAACTCCAAGTGCTCCAAAACTCGGAAACTTACTCAAAACTCAAACAAATGACCCGAAGACCAAACTATGAGTCTCAAAAATTCATAAATGACCTGGAGGGTCATTACAACAAGATACCTTAGGTGAATCAAGGAAGTTTCATTATCCCTATTCACAGTATAACACAAAACAATAGTCAAATATCAAATACATAACATGAAACCTATTGAACCCTTATATAGTGAACTCTTATTATTTTTCTTCTACTAAGGACTCAAAACTAAGGATATACCATAAACTTGGTCCTTAATAAGAGACAAATAATAATACTTAAAAACTTAGAAGTTAACTCATCACATACTTCCTTTTATAATATTAGGAGCTAAAAGTACTTATCATTTTAAATCACCAAGAACAATATGACATGACGATTATATAATAACTGAAATGCAAAAGATGAAGAAATATGCTAAGATCTATTATCAACAATGTGAATAAAATAATTAACTAGTATTTCTTTAAGCTTTCATGAAGAACATTTATGCAACAAAATTCATGTTGAGGAAAGTGCATATGTGTCAACACTTCATGTAACATATAGCATGTAAGCGAATTCTTCATAAAATAAGTAACATTTACTTAATGATTAACTTAATATGTAACCGCAAACAAGGGATTGATGGTACAAATAATGTGTAAATCATTAACCCTAAAAGGTACTGAGCATGTAGGTTAGTGAACCTATAAAAATAGTACCATATATATATCCTTATGTCATGAAACATGGAGCATATATAATCTTACGAGCATATCATGTATTGTTTTGACGAATTGCTCTTAAGGCATCCAATTTCATGATCAGCTACTAAACATTCAATGTGGTTTATTTTAGTCATGGTTTATAATCTACAACATATGTAGCATGTCGGTCGATATATAAAATACAGGCTTCTGCATAGAACTCACGGCATGTAAGAAATTAGTCTAATGTAGTACATTTCTCATGGAAGAATTACTTACAACACAAATGTCGTATGACAAATGATCTCCAAAATAGAGAAGAAAATAACATATAACTAGCAATTTATGAATCGAGCGACAAGCAATAGTTAACCTATATGGATTGTAAGACATGTAATCCTAAAAATAAGTAAATTATAGCAGTTGCACATATGAACTTATATTACCTTAATTCACTAGATAACTAGTACCTATGTAAATTATGCAATCGCCTCTTTAACCCTTAGAAGAGGCGTACCCTTACTGAGAATTTCATTTCATATATAAATATACATACATTGTTTTGTTGCTTCATATAACATTCTTCTATATCTTAAACACAAATCACTTGCTTCCATATGACAATTAAGTGATATTATATTCTCTACTACCCTGAGCATTTAACATATATACAATCCCTTGATATTTTTTAACTCTAACCTTTGATCGCTTAGAAATCTCCTTTAATCTTACTATAAAACATAATGAGAAAAATCCTCGCATATAAAACCTTATAGAACAACCGAAGATACTTACTCCAAAACTGAGTACATATAAAAGGATTGAAATAAGTCACTATCTAGTCGAAGTATTTGAAGGCATACATTTTATAGAAGTCATCTGATTAGGGGTTATCGGCTTGAAACTACCTCCTTGACAAAACTAGCATTTGGCCTAATATAAGGTAGTCTTTAATAGACACAATTTATATGACATTTAAGTAGAGTGTGAATTAGAAGTGACTTTCTATGTCTTAGCTCTATCATACAATCTAAGTGATGAATGACAGTAATCATCTCTAAATGCATAGTAGTCTTCTGATTATAAGTATGGTGCACGACACAATCATAAGTAAGACTCTACTAGACATAACTTGTGGACTCCCTGGGACACTACTTACTCTAATATCAAGTTTTTTGTTGCGCCCAAATGCACACGCAAGTGTACGTGGATGCACAAGTAGTATAGTTCCTTTTAGAAACGAGTTATCGTACCCAGAGGACTTACGATCAATTTATATTAACCAACTTAATACCATAATTTAACAGAAGTATCTTCAAAAGAGTGTGATTGTTGTTTATTACTACTACAACAAATTTAATAAATAAAGTAATCAATAAGAACATCTTCAATTCGATGCTTTCAACAAGTTAGAGAAAATTCCAGGGCTGCAACATGTATCAGGTTTCATGTATCACATCTCAAGTAATGAACTAATTAAGGTTATAAAGTTACTCATTTACATGGTTGATTTTATGATCATGGTCTCCCGACCTCTAATCACCTACTCTCATTAGTAGTCTAACTATATCGTTGAGCGGGGATAGACAACCCTAATTGGCGAGCATTCAAATTTCATCCTGTTTGTAACAAAGCTAGGTGTTCGTCTATGTGTCAATATTAGACACAAATATAATCAAGTGATATGCAAGAAAGATCAAGATTTTTGTATTCTTTGGTCTATCTACCTTATCGTCTCTTGAGTCCAAGAATAAACAAGAGGTTTATCTCTATGATGGCTAGTCAAGAAATACTAAAACAAAAATACAAAGTAACTTTAAACGATAACCAAGAATTAATTCAAAACCATTGATGCTTAACAGTTACTCATAGCTACAGCCCCAGAACAAAGAATTTTAGCAACTATTAATATCCAAAAATGAAAATAATATTGTTCATGCAATTTGAAATTAAAGAATGAGTTACAGAATCGAAACCTACGACAAAGTGTTAATCCTTACTCATGCCCACCAAAAAGAAGTCGAACCCTTACAAAATAACCCTAGGGTCCTATTTATAGAGTTTAGGAATTAAAAATCCAATTCTAGCCCAAGTAGGAATCCTATTTTAATCAATTTATGTTGGGTACGTCGGGCAGGAGTTGGGGCGTCGCACCACTCAGTTCTCCATCCTCTCTCTTCAGTAGTTTCATTCTTAAAGTAGTGCACCACAATAGTTACTTAGAAGGTTCCCTCGTGGCGCGGTACGCCATTCAGTGTGCCACTCGAGTTGCGTAGTAGTTTGGCCTTTAGTGCCTCGCGCCACTCAGTGCGCCAAACATCAGTGCTCCTCGAGATATCTTCATTCTTCTTACTCCGTGTTTGCTCCTATAGACTCATTTCACCTCTGAAAATTCCTGCACAACCAAATCACATGTCTTATTGCACATTCATAGAAAGTTACATAAAACATAACTATTAGCTTCAAGATTATTCTTAAACTCAAGGCATTATGGGGAAATTGTTAGTAAATTGGCATAAAGATATGTCTCACCACCTCACACTTGAATTTGTTTGTCCTCGAACAATATTTCAACCATCAACAACTCATCATCACTACCTTTGGATTTATCTACCTACCTTAAAATCAACCAAACACATTTAATCATGATATTGTAGTTAACACTTTATGCAACACTTAGCACTTTTAAATTCTTTATCTTGGTTTACCCCTCAACAACACATATTCTCAATGAATGACTCGTTTGCTATATTTCTAGGCTAATGCAACCTTATACAAACAAACATATCACGACCCAAGGTAGACACTATGTGTAACATGATGTATAGGACCAAGAGAGGCCCGACACAAGCCACTTAGCATATATCATAAAAGATAATAGAAATTTAAGAGATTTTCAAAGACAAATCCAAAAGATAAGAGTTTATAAAATGTAGCAAAGTCTAACATAGTCTCGAAGCCATCTAGTACATCAAGAGTGATAGGACGGAACTTGTACATCACATACAATACTGAATATGTAAAGACAATATAAAATAAAGGATCGGTCCTCGGAACATGAGAATTCACCAATCTTCAATATCTACTAAATGATCCCTAGTCATGGAGATGCGAATCTGGAGCGTCGGACCCTACATTTGGGAGAATGTAGGCAAGAGTATGCGTAAGTACAAATATGTACCAAGTATGATAGCAATGCATAAAGTATTAAAATCATGCTAAAAGGGGAACTTTTCATGACATGCAATGACCCAACTAAAACATGAGATAAAAGAGTTAGTAAACATAATTCATAGAAACATGGTCAATGCAAGCTAAAACATTCGCGAAATACTTCTAGAAGTCACCTTAGTTCATTATTATAGGAGATTTACCTTTAACCGACGTTTAAGACCATATTAGCTACCAACATGGAATCTGGTGTCTACCCCACACTGAAAAGGGGTGTCCTACTTGCCAAGGTAAGACCCTGAACTTTTAGCTTATGTGGATCCACTAGCTAATGTATATCTAAGACAATCATCCTATGGGGGCACATAGGTATAGGATAAGGAGATTACTACTAGAAACCCAACCTCTACTAATGGGAGAGCTTTCATTTCAATATCCTCTTGGGGTTAAGCGTAAATCTCATAGAATAGTCATTATTCTTAACTTGTCTTATCATCCATGGAAGGCACATCAAGTAACCAATCCAAGCTAGGTTTCATTAGAACTCATACATCTTGATTCAAAGTTTAGTTGAGAAAACCTTTCAACTCTTACAATCCTTTATATGAGAAAACCATTTCGCAATCATGTTTTCATGCGTATGTAAGAAATTCTTTCACAACAACAATAACAACATTGATACTTCATTCTCAAAGCATCCTTAAAACATTTACATCATTTACATAAAGAACATGCATATCTTCATAAACTCATATTTCATGATTTAAAAGTTTCATCATATGATCAATTCTAGAAAACATGGATTTCACATAGGTTCATGGGAATTCAACTTAGAAATGTGCAATTTCTTCAATTCATACATAAAAAGACTTAAATCAATCAATAATATCATAATTGAGAGGAACCCATGAGATTAAGTAAAAACCCTAACTTCCATTGGAAATTCTACCTTGTGAAAATAGGATAATTTAGGAACCCTATGCAGGAAAGGACTCCATAGATGAATACTATCATACCTTGATACCAAAAGCTGAAATCAATAGCGAAATTGGAGAGTTGACTTGAAACCCTAGTCTTCTTCTTCAAGCTTCTAGAGAGAGAAGTATTGGAGAGGGTGAATTTGTTCTTCTTTTATGAATTTGAGAGAATGAATTGGATTAGGGAGTTTTGGGGTTAAAAACGTTTATATAGGCTTCTAATAGAGGTAAAATGACATAGTATTGGGCTAGAATAATTAGGAAAAGACCCAAGAGCCCTTCTTAAAAATAATTGTCGAACTCACCAATGGCTAGACCTATAGTCCGTTGGTTAGACCACAGACCGTCCTAATTGGTTGTGGGTGAAATCAGAGACCACTGGATTTGGACCCCCAACGACGAACCCATGTACGGTCCATGGGTCAACCCACGAATCGTACACCTCAACTGTGGGTCCCAACTTTTGGTTCTAAAATTTCTCCAAGTCTGGGACTCATCTACGAGACTTACCTACGACTCGTGGATAGGACAACGGACCATCCGAGTGAACCGTATAAAAGTATTGGAACTTGAAATTTTTGAAAAAGTTGGGTTAGCCACCCATGGAGCTACGTACGAACCATTGGTACTGGCACCAGATCTTAAAAAAGTTGCAACTTCCTATCTCTTTTAATCTGAGGTGTTACAATACCAAGCAAGAAAACACACAAACATGTACCATGAATGCCCTCACATATTTAATAAAAAAAATTGTATAGCCTTCCACTCATGCAAACAACATGTTTGCACAGTGTAGTTTAGAATTAGACCTATTTTTCAAAATTATGCTCACTCTCACAAATGAAGTTCTTACTATCCTAACATGTCATAGGCTTGTCCTTAATGTATTTTCATTTTCACAAAGTATTTCTCATGAAATCAAGAGGACTTATTTTTGGTTGTAATGTCGTCTTAGGATAAGGGAGGGAATATTTAGGATATGATTAGTGGCTACACCTCCCTAATGCACTTTATTTTTCTACACATGACTATTTTATACCCTTTTTGTTGTTTTGCCTTCATAATAGCCACCCTTAACTTATGTATTTTGCATGAGTTGAAGTGCATGATGTCCTTAGGAGGACCAGGGCCAATATTTAGGTAAACTTCAAAAGTAGCCACCCTCAACTTAAGCTTTTAGGTTGGGTTGAAGTGCACAATGTCCAACTAGGGACCAGGGTCAACACAAAGTTTTACAACTTCTAGGGAAAGTGAGATGGGTTTATTGAAATCGCGGAACATGTTTTTTCTACCTCTTCTCTTTATTTCGCCACAAACCAAGTATTTTCACCCTTTTCCACTTCTACCATTATTTACAATTATTCTTTTTAACATAGTGCATTAAGGATAACTTTAGGATCGAATACTTATGATATCAATAGAAAGGGATCGGCTCAATCATGTGGTTTAATCAAGAAAATCAAGGTTAAAAGGCTCATTGGGGCTACACTAGATAATTCATTTGGAAGCATACAAAAGAGTAACAATTTTTTTTGGCTATTGAAATAAATGCCTCAATCACCTTCCCTAAGTCATACGAGTTACTCATAAAACTGACACGGGTAATTTCTAGATGTCAATCAATGCAAGAACTAAGCAATTACTTACCACACATGGCATACTGACACACATAAGGACATAATCATTTTTAGCATACTCATATAAATTGCACTATAGTGTTTGCACTCAATTAAGCCCAACTAGATTCCTTTAGAGTCAAAACAAAGAACCTATGATTGCTTCAAGGTTACCACATCAAATTTGCATATACAAGCATGACTACGCATGACGTTTGGTGAACTTTTAGGACAAGGTTTCAAAATATCAAAAGGGTCGGTTTTTCAATCTACTACTCTTCGTGACTAATTTTCCCTTAAGACGGCCATCATCCATCCATCATAGGAAACTTCCACTCCTATGATGACTCTAAGACTCAACAGAATTAAATAAAAACTAGTCCTAGTCAATTCAATGGGACTATCCTCAGAAAAACTATCGGAAGAAAAGCTGAGGAACCCAACTAAAAATATGACTTGATAAAGCAACAAAATATGTACAAGGAAATTCATATCCCACCCCACACCTAAAGATAACATTTTCCTCAATGCGTAAATTAACACAAAGTATAGAGTTAGAGAAAACTCCCATAGGCCTCTAGGCCTCGTCGTCATCAATATCCCGAACACCTGCCACATCAGTGGCACCATCAATTGACATCAAAATAGTGGTTGTCTCATCAACATCATCCTCATCCTCCTCATCCATCTCCTCATAAATGGTGGCCTCATCATCATCAAACAACTCTTGAAACACCGGGGCCATCCTGCGCATGTAAATGGCATTATCCGTCAGTGGAGGGTGCTCAGCCAATCCTTCCATCTCCTTGATGTGAGGCTAAAAATACATATTTTTAATCATTATTTCCTCACATTTACTACTTATATTTGTCCTTTTTTAGCATTAATTTGATGGATTGTGCTAAATTGTGTATTTTATTTGTAGGATTAAATTAGTGGAAAATTGGAGAAGTTTGAAGCTAAAACGAATTTAAAATGGAAGATTGAAGAAAGAAATCAAACAGGCAGCTTAATGGATTAAATTTATTAAAATAATATATTCCTATATATGGTGCAAAGTTGAACGCCAATTCAATTTGAATTAGGCTTGCTGCTGCCACGTGTCAGCTGACCGGCGCCTCTCTGCCGCCAACAATTTGGAGAAATCACGCGTGCGTACAATGCAAACCCAGTTTAATTCAGTTTTGTTTTCCTAATTTGTCTTGAAATTAATTATTTTATTTAGGGCTTCTATGTCTATAAATAGGGCATGGAAAATTATTCTTTAAAAAAAGCCAAGAACCAAGATACAAGACACAATATAAATTTTCTTCTAGCTTAGGAACTTTGGAAGAGCCGCCGTGGAGGCCGGAGAATTGTGGTTTATTCTTTCTTCTCCTTTATTATTTATTTGTATTCGTGATTAATAAAA